>OY740830.1:0-17121 GCA_963514005.1 Raja brachyura | reverse complement strand
ATGTCATAGTGTGACACTATATATATGACGAAATTTACCACATGTCAATGCAGAAAAAATATACATTAGCCCTCGTTTTAGGGGTTTTTCGAGATAGCTGTGTATATTAAGGGGGAGGGGGGTTTTTCCCAAAAAATGTATTGGCCTTTTTTTTTTTTTCCCAACCCGGGGGCACCTATATAATATAATTATGCCTATATATAGATCTTTGTGGTTAAGAAATCTTAGTTTTTCCCATTAATCAAATAATAACTCTTAATAGTATGAGGTTTAATAAAATGTCTTTATTAAATTTATATCAAATTATTCATATCTATGGATGGGGGTTAAACTGCTTAATGGGTCCTTTTGTGTAAGTACTGCCTTATCTTGATAGATAGAAGACCAGCGAATGATATAAGTAGCGAGGTTTTTGTGATATTATGTTGAGTACAGGACCAATTTAACTAAGTGTACCGGCCGCGCCCGACAGGGCGCCACCCGTTAAGGGCAGCCTGGAGGGTTAGTGATTGTCTCATCCCCCAAAAAAAACTGGGAGGCCTGGAAATCTTGAGACGATTAAGAGTAGAATGACAATCGAGGGAGCTAGAGGAATTTCAGGCTGACGCGAATGAGAGTGGGGGTAAACCGAGGGTGCCAAATGCGAGCATTTGAGCAAGATTAGGGGATTATTAGTTATCAGTACCACAAACCGTGCAAAGGGGGATATATTAGGGTATTGGTCGGTTCTCGCCAGCCGTGACCGTTAATGGACAGTCAATATAATTAATTATTAAGAGGAAGGGTGTGTCAGATCTGTTGTTTGGAATAAAATGGGGTAATTGAGTGGATTATTAGTAATGGCTTTGTGTAAATTAATAAAATAAGGGTTAAAAATTATATGTTATGGAATAGCTGTACCTTTATTAATGAGTACCATACACACATGTGTAATGAAATAGTTGATAGTCGATTAATGGGTATTATACATATATATACAATATATATAAATATGGACTAGCTTATATATAACTACAGTCAGATATCATATAAATATTAATAGATCATAATAATGGGGGTTAAAAATTATATATAGTGTATTAGTTGGACATTTACTAATGAGTATTAAACATAGTATGTAATGAAATAGTTGACAGTCGATTAATGAGTATTATACATAGTAGTATATATACAATATATATGTAATTATGGACTAGCTTATATATAACTACAGTCAGATATCATATAAATATTAATAGATCATAATAATGGGGGTTAAAAATTATATATAGTGTATTAGTTGGACATTTACTAATGAGTATTAAACATAGTATGTAATGAAATAGTTGACAGTCGATTAATGAGTATTATACATAGTAGTATATATGTGTACATTAGATTTATGTGGGCTTAATAATATAGATGTATACCTGACTAGATTGGCCAAAATTGGTGACCGGCAAATGCTGGTCTATTTCAGGATGTAGTTTAAGCAGAATCTTGGCTTTGGGAGCCAAGGATGAGAGTTCAACCCCCTCCTTCCTGAGTGTGATTTGTTTTGGGGGGGAATTTCACCTCCAATCTTTGGTTTACAAGACCAATGCCTTGAATTTAGGCCACCAGAACATATTAAAGGTTGAGAATCTTATTTTCTCACCAGCCGGCAAGGGGGAGAAGGATAAGAAATAAGAGGAAGTAAATGACTGAGGCGATTTGTCCAATAATAATAAATGGTTGTTCTACTGGTTGGCCCCCGATTCATGTTAAAATAATTGTATCCGTGACTAATATTCAGAATAAGGTTTGAGTGATTGGGCGGAATGTGGCGCTTCGTTGTTTGGATGTGTGGAGTAGGGGCACTAACATAAGAATAAGGATTGAGAATAGAAGGGCGAGGACTCCTCCTAGTTTATTGGGGATGGAGCGTAGGATTGCGTAGGCAAATAGGAAGTACCATTCTGGTTTGATATGTGGTGGTGTGAGTAGGGGGTCGGCCGGGATGAAGTTTTCTGTGTCGCCTAGTAAATTTGGTGAGAATAGGACGAGGAGTGAAAGTAGAAATATGAGGATGAAGAAGCCTAGGAGGTCTTTGTAGGAAAAATATGGGTGGAATGGAATTTTATCTGTATTTGAGTTAAGGCCCGTGGGGTTATTAGAGCCTATTTCGTGGAGAAAAAGAAGGTGTAAGAGGGTAAGTGCGGTGATTAGGAAAGGAAATAAGAAGTGGAAGGCAAAGAATCGGGTGAGGGTGGCATTGTCTACTGAAAAGCCCCCTCAGATTCATTGAACTAAGATGTTGCCAATGTAGGGGAAGGCTGATAGGAGGTTTGTAATGACTGTTGCCCCTCAAAATGATATTTGTCCTCATGGGAGTACATAACCCACGAAGGCTGTGGCTATCAGTAGGAATAATAGGATGACTCCAATGTTTCATGTTTCTTTATTAAGATAAGATCCGTAGTAGAATCCTCGGGCGATGTGAAGATAGATGCAGATAAAGAAGAGTGAGGCTCCGTTGGCGTGAATATTGCGAATGAGTCAGCCGTAGTTGACGTCTCGGCAGATATGAACAACTGATGAGAAGGCGGATGAAATGTCCGGGGTGTAGTGTATGGCTAAGAAGAGGCCAGTAAGGATTTGAATAATAAGGCAAAGTCCCAGGAGTGAGCCATAGTTTCATCAAATTGAAATGTTGCTTGGGGCAGGGAGGTCAATGAGTGAGCTGTTAATAATTTTAAATAGTGGATGGGTTTTTCGAATATTTGTGGTCATTAGGTTCTTGTAGTTGAATAACAACGGTAGTTTTTCAGACTGTTAGTCTTAGTTAAAATCTAAGTAGGAATTTATGATTTATTTAGTATTTATTATAATGTTGGGTTTTATTATGGGTTTAGTAGCAGTGGCTTCAAATCCTTCCCCTTATTACGCTGCTCTTGGTTTAGTTATTTCTGCTGGCGTAGGGTGTGGTTTATTAGTGAGTTCTGGGAGTTCTTTTTTATCATTGGTTTTGTTTTTAATTTATTTGGGCGGGATATTAGTTGTATTTGCTTATACTGCGGCGCTTGTTGCAGAGCCTTATCCTGAGTCGTGAGGGGACTGGTCAGTACTCATTTATGTTTTATTTTATGTTGGGGTTTTAATATACATTAATAAGTATTTTGTGGGTGGTTGAGGGTGAGGGTGATTTGGTGGTGATGAGATTAATGGTTTGGAGGTGGTTCGTGGTGATTTTAGTGGTGTAGCTTTATTATATTCTTATGGGGGGTATCTATTAATGTTGAGCGGCTGAATGCTGCTTTTGGCCTTGTTTGTTGTGTTGGAGTTAACTCGTGGAGTTTCTTGGGGTACGTTGCGTGTGGTTTAAATTAGGATTAAGACGGCTAGGGTAAGTGTGAGGAAGAAGATTATAAAATAGATTTTAATAAAGCCTTGTTGTGGGAGTGTGAGGAGTTTAATTATGGTTGTTTGTTGGACTAGTTTATTTTTTGGTCCAGTCTTTTCATTTCATGTTAGGTCAATCAGGTGGGTGGAGATGGTTTGAGCTCAGTAAAGGTTAATTTTGGGGTAGAGGCGGTGAATAATTGGTGGAAAGTAGCCTAGCATGTTGGAGAAGTTGTGGGCAGGTATGGTTGGGTAGATTTTAAATTGATGTTTGGTGAGGTTAGTTAATTCTAACGCCAGGAGGAGGCCAATAATTGTTACTAGGAGGGCCGAGAGTTTAAGGGTTAGTGGTATTGTCAGAATTTGTGTTTTGGTGGGTGTTATGTTAGAGGTAATAAGGAGGCCAGCTAGGATACTTCCGTAGGCTAGGCGTTTGATCGGTTTTAATACTAGGGGGTTATTTTCATTGATGGGCATAAGGGGGATAAATCGTGGTGAATTTATTAATGTAAAGAAGACAAGTCGAAGGCTGTAAATGGCGGTGAAGGAAGTGGCTAGGAGGGTCAAGGTTAGGGCTCAGGCGTTTAGGTTAGATGTGTTTATGGTTTCAATGATGGCATCTTTTGAGAAGAAACCAGAAAGGAAGGGCATTCCTGTTAGGGCGAGACTGCCGACTGTGAGGGAGGATGCAGTGAACGGGAGTAGTTTGTGAAGGCCTCCTATTTTTCGGATGTCCTGTTCATTGTTCAGGCTATGAATAATAGAGCCGGAACAAAGAAAAAGTATAGCTTTGAAGAAGGCGTGGGTGCAAATATGGAGGAAGGCTAATTGGGGCTGATTTAGGCCGATAGTTACTATTATGAGGCCTAATTGGCTGGATGTGGAGAAGGCTACGATCTTTTTGATATCGTTTTGGGTAAGGGCACAGGTGGCTGTGAATAGAGTTGTTAATGCTCCCAAGCATAGGCAAGCTGATAAGATTAGCTGATTATCTTGAATCAGGGGATGAAGTCGGATTAGGAGAAATACACCGGCTACGACTATTGTGCTGGAGTGAAGTAGGGCGGAGACTGGCGTAGGCCCCTCCATGGCTGAGGGCAGCCATGGATGGAGGCCGAATTGTGCTGATTTCCCAGCAGCAGCTAGTACTAGGCCTAGAAGGGGTAAAGTTAGGTCTATATTTTTAGATAAAATGAATATTTGTTGGGTTTCTCATGAATTAAGGTTTATGGCTAGTCATGCCATACTTAAGATTAGTCCGATGTCCCCAATTCGGTTATAAATTACTGCTTGTAGGGCTGCGGTGTTGGCATCTGCTCGGCTGTATCATCAGCCGATTAGGAGGAAGGACATAATGCCTACTCCTTCTCAGCCAATAAATAGTTGAAAGAGGTTGTTAGCGGTAATAAGAATAATTATTGTTATGAGAAAAAGGAGGAGATATTTAAAGAAGCGATTGAAGTTTGGGTCTGTGTGTATATATCAGAGTGCGAATTCTAGAATAGATCATGTGACGTAGAGGGCTACGGGTGTAAAAATGATAGAGTAGAGATCAAATTTGAAGCTCATATTAATATTTATTGGCCCTAAGTTGATTCAGTTTCAATTAGTTGTGATGGATTCTATTCCTTGGTCTAGGAATAAGAATAAGGGGACTAGGCTAATAAAGAATGAGAGTTTAACGGCTGTTTTGACGTGAGTGGACGCTCAGTTGTGGTTAACAGGTCCTTGTGGTGTGGTAATAGATGTAAATAAGGGGTAGAGAAGGATAGTAAAAATTAGTAAGAATGAAGAGTTAAAGATAATTGAGTTCATGGCTATTGCTTGGAGTTGCACCAAGAGTTTTTGGTTCCTAAGACCAATAGATGGCTATTATCTTTCAAAAGCTTAAGTGAGCCGCGGAGTCGAACCGCGAATAGAAAGAATTAGCAGTTCTTTTTGTCCCTGGCCTCTCTTGGTGAATAAAAAGATTTCAACTTTTATTTTTAGAATCACAATCTAACGTTTTAATTAAACTATAAACACAAAATGTTCATCCTAAGATGAGTTCTGGTTTGGTGATGATAAGAATTGTGGGGATGAGGTGAAGATACATGAGTAGGTGTTCTCGTGTGTAAGAGGGTGTTAAGAAAAGTAGGTGTTGAGGTGTAGGGCCCCGTTGTGTTATTAAAAATATATATAATGAGTAGGATGCTGTTAATAGGACGCCTGTGCCGGTTAAAATAATAGTTCAGTTTGATCATTTAAACAGGGAGGAAATGATGAGTAGTTCTCCCATGAGGTTAGGACTGGGCGGCAGGGCAAGGTTGGCTAAGTTAGCCAGAAATCAGGATGTTCCTATAAGTGGAAGAATAATTTGAGTGCCTCGAGCTAGTAGTAGTGTTCGGCTATGAATGCGTTCATAATTAGTGTTGGCCAGACAGAAGAGTATTGATGAAATTAACCCATGGGCGATTATAAGGACTGTGGCGCCCGCGAAGCTTCATGGGGTTTGAATAAGGATGGCTGCTGCTACAAGGCCTATGTGACTGACTGAGGAGTAGGCAATTAACGATTTAAGATCTGTTTGTCGTAAACAAATGGAGCTAGTTATGACAATGCCTCAGATTGCTAGAATTAGGAACGGGTAGGCTATCTCTTTTGTGAGGGGGTTGAGTATGACAATGATTCGTATCATGCCGTAGCCTCCTAGTTTAAGGAGGACTGCAGCTAGGATTATGGAACCGGCAATTGGGGCCTCTACGTGTGCTTTAGGCAATCATAGATGGACCCCGTATAGGGGTATTTTAACTAAAAAAGCAATTAAGCAGGCAGTTCATCAAAATTTACTAGCCCAGGAGTGGAGGCTGATGGTGTTTGGGTATTGTAGGATAAGTATTGATAGGGTACCTAGGTCTTTTTGTAAAATGAGTAAGGCAATTAATAAGGGCAAGGAGCCTGCAAGGGTGTAGAATAAAAAGTAGATACCAGCATTAAGGCGCTCGGTTTGATTTCCTCATCGGGTGATGATGATAAGAGTAGGAATAAGTGTTGCTTCAAACATAATATAAAACAGGATTATTTCTGTTGCGCTGAATGCCAGAATGAGGAGAGCTTGTAGGGTGATGAGTAGGGAGATATAGATTTGTTGCCGTTTGTAGGGCTCGGAGGATAAATGTTTGAGGCTGGCTAGAAGTATAAGTGGGAGGAGTCAGCAGGTAAGTGTGAGCAGGGGGGCTGAAAGGGGGTCGATGCCGAGAAAGAGGTTTGAGTAGTTTCAGCCTATCTCAAAGTCTCATTTAAATCAAATTAGACTTAGTGAGGCAATTAAAAGGCTGTTTGAGATAGTAGAAGTTCACATTCATTTTTTGGGTGAAATTCATGAAATTGGGAATAGAAGGAGGGTGGGAATAAGAATTTTTAACATTGTAGAAGGTTGAGGTTGTTAAGGTGATCAGTTCCGTGAGTGCGGGTGGCGGCTACAAGAAGGGCTAGGCCTGAGCTTGCTTCGCAGGCTGAGAATGTTAATAAAATTATTGGTGCTAAGGAGAGGGAGGGCGAGCTTACTATTATAGATCAGATAGCGATTGCAAGGAAGAGGGAAAGTATTATTCCTTCAAGGCAAATTAGGGCAGATAAGAGATGAGAGCGATTGAAAGCTAGTCCTGTCAGACCGAGAATAAATGCTGAGGTAATTGTGAAGTAAATAGGAGTCATAAGGCACTTATGGGTTTTCACCATAATTTATTAAGTCGAAATTAATGGTCTTTTTTGGACTAAGTACCTATTCTGCTCATTCAAGGCCACCTTGGAGTCATTCATAGACTAGGCCTAATGTAAGTAGAATAATAATGATAGAGGCTCAAAGGGCTGTAATAAGTGGGGAACAGAGTTGGTCCCCTCATGGGAGGGGGAGAAGTAAGGCAATTTCTAAGTCGAACAGTAGAAAGAGGATTGCTACTAGGAAAAATCGGAGGGAGAAGGGGAGGCGTGCAGACCCTAAGGGGTCAAATCCACATTCGTAAGGTGATAGTTTTTCACTGTCTGGGTTAAGAGCGGGCAGTCAGAATGCGATGAATGCTAGGATTAGGGAAATGAGGGCGGGGATGGCGATAGATAATGTAATGAGATTCATTACTTCTCCTTGGAGTCTAACCAAGATTGAATGATTGGAAGTCATTTGTACTAGTTTATACTAGAAAAGTATTATGAGCCTCATCAATAAATTGATACATATAGGAATAGTCATACTACGTCGACGAAGTGTCAATATCATGCGGCGGCTTCAAAGCCAAAGTGGTGTTCTGATGTAAAATGGAAGAGGATTTGGCGTAGCAGGCAGACTATAAGAAATGTTGAGCCAATAATAACATGGAGGCCGTGAAAGCCTGTTGCCACGAAGAAGGTTGTTCCGTAAACCCCATCGGCAATAGTAAATGGGGCTTCGTAATATTCTATGGCTTGAAGAGCTGTAAAGTAAAAACCTAGTATGACTGTGAGTGTGAGGGCTTGAATGGCTTCTTTTCGGTTACCTTCTATGATGCTGTGGTGGGCCCAGGTGACTGTCACTCCTGAGGCTAAGAGTACGGCGGTGTTAAGTAGAGGGACTTCAAAAGGGTCTAGGGGATTAATTCCTGTGGGAGGTCAGCAGCCGCCCAGTTCGGGGGTTGGGGCCAGGCTAGAGTGATAAAATGCTCAGAAAAACCCAAGAAAGAAGAATACTTCTGATGTAATAAAGAGGATTATTCCGTAGCGCAGTCCTTTCTGGACCGGTGGGGTGTGATGGCCTTGGAATGTTCCTTCTCGAATAATATCTCGTCATCACTGAACTACTGTAAGAGTGAGAAGGATTAGTCCTAGAAGGAGGAGTGTTATGGTGTGGAAATGAAATCAAATGGCTAGGCCTGAGGTTAATAGGAGAGCGGCGATGGCTCCTGTTAAGGGTCATGGGCTTGGGTCAACTATGTGATATGCGTGTGCTTGGTGGGCCATTATTAGACGTTTTCTTGTAGATAAAGGCTTAGGAGTAATACAAATACGTAGGCTTGAATTATAGCTACGGCCACCTCTAAAAGGGTAAGAAGGAGTAATACAATAGAAGTTAAGACTGCTACTGTAGGCATAGTAGAGATGAGGACAAAGGCTGCGGTTGCAATTAATTGTATTAGTAGATGGCCTGCTGTGAGGTTGGCTGTAAGTCGGACCCCTAGGGCAAGAGGGCGAATAAATAGGCTAATAGTTTCGATAATAATGAGAACTGGGATTAGAGGGGTGGGTGTACCTTCTGGTAGAAGATGTCCTAGGGCAATAGTGGGTTGGTTTAACATGCCGATTAAGACTGTTGTTAGTCAGAGGGGAAGGGCAAAAGCTATGTTTAACGAGAGTTGTGTTGTTGGGGTAAATGTGTAGGGGAGAAGTCCTAGAAGATTGATAGTAATTAAGAAAAGTATAAGGGCTGTGAGAATAATGGCTCATTTATGTCCTCCAAGATTAAGTGGTTGAAGAAGTTGGTGAGTAAATCGATTAATAAATCATGTTTGCAGGGTGATCAGGCGGTTATTAAGTCACCGGTTGGAGGGGGTTTGGAAGATTACTGCTGGTATAACAATTGCTAGTACAATTAAGGGCAGGCCTATAAGTGAAGGGCTCAAAAATTGGTCAAAGAAGTTTAGGATCATGGTCAGTTTCAGGGCTCTGGTTTTTGTTTTTTAACATTTTTAGGGGCGGGGCTGTAGTTAAATAAGTGAGATGTCAGTTTGTGTGGTAAGACAACCAAGAAAAACAATCAGGAAAATAAAAAGATTAAGAATCACGGGTTGAGGTTGAGTTGAGGCATATCACTAAGGGTGGTTGGGAATCACCAATATTTAGCTTAAAAGGCTAATGCTGGACCCTGTTAGCTTCTTAATGAAACTTCTTCTAGCATTAATGAAGATCAATTCTCAAAGTGTTCAAGAGGCACTGCTTCAACTACAATTGGCATAAAGCTGTGATTAGCGCCACAAATTTCTGAACATTGTCCATAATAGACGCCAGGTCGTGAGATAATAAAGGCGGCCTGGTTTAAGCGTCCTGGGACTGCATCTATTTTTACTCCGAGTGCTGGAATTGTTCAGGCGTGTAAGACATCTTCTGCGGTTACTAGGACTCGGATGGGGGACTCTATAGGAACAACCATGCGATGGTCTGTCTCTAGAAGTCGAAATTGTCCAGGGCCTAGGTCTTCGGTTTGGATCATGTAGGAGTCAAACTCTAAGTTTTCATAATCTGTGTATTCATAGCTTCAATACCATTGATGGCCTAATGCTTTGATTGTAATGTGGGGGTCATTAATTTCGTCTATTAGATACAAAATCCGTAATGATGGAAGTGCGATTATAATAAGGATGATAGCTGGTAGGATGGTTCATACAATTTCAATTTCTTGTGAGTCTAAAATATATTTATTAGTCAGTTTAGTAGTTACTATTGCAACAATAATATAGAGAACCAATGTGCTAATAAGAAAAACAATTATTAATGTGTGGTCGTGGAAGTGAAGAAGTTCTTCTATGATTGGGGAGGCTGCGTCTTGAAATCCTAATTGTGATGGGTGTGCCATTATTTCAAGATTCGTGGGGGTTCCACCCACAATTTCACCTTGACAAGGTGATGTAATTAATTTACTAGAGTCTCAAGAAAGTGACAGAGTGGTGATGTGGTTGGCTTGAAACCGATTTATGGGGGTTCAATTCCTTCCTTTCTTGTTTAATAAGTAGGTTGTTGAACTTGAACGAAAGCTGGTTCTTCATAGGTGTGATAGGGAGGGGGGCAGCCATGAAGTCATTCTACGTTAGTGTTAGAGAGTTCAATGGATAATACTTCACGTTTTGAGGCGAATGCTTCTCAGATAATAAATAATAAAATAATGACAGCAACTAATGAGATTAGAGATCCAATAGAGGAAACTACATTTCAGAGGGTATATGCATCTGGGTAGTCGGAGTAGCGTCGGGGCATGCCTGCTAGGCCTAAGAAATGTTGGGGAAAAAAGGTTAAATTTACTCCAATAAATATAATTGAGAATTGAATTTTTGCTCATGTGGAGTGAAGTGTATAGCCTGTGAAGAGCGGGAATCAATGGACAAAGCCTGCTATAATAGCGAATACTGCTCCCATTGAGAGAACATAATGGAAATGGGCTACAACATAGTAGGTGTCATGAAGGACAATGTCAAGTGAAGAATTAGCTAGTACAATTCCTGTTAGGCCTCCGACTGTGAATAAGAAAATAAAGCCTAGTGCTCAGAGTAGTGGTGTTTCTCATTTAATGGAGCCACCATGAAGGGTGGCTAGTCAACTAAAGACTTTAACACCTGTTGGAATGGCAATGATCATTGTGGCCGATGTAAAGTATGCTCGTGTGTCTACGTCCATCCCTACTGTGAATATGTGATGTGCCCAGACGATGAAGCCTAAAAGACCGATAGCTATTATTGCTCAGACTATGCCTATATAACCAAATGGCTCTTTTTTGCCTGAATAATAAGCTACTACATGTGAGATTATCCCGAATCCGGGCAGAATCAAAATGTACACCTCAGGGTGTCCGAAGAATCAGAATAAATGTTGATAGAGAATGGGGTCTCCTCCTCCAGCGGGGTCAAAGAAAGTCGTGTTAAGATTGCGGTCCGTGAGAAGTATAGTGATGCCAGCTGCTAGAACTGGGAGGGCTATAAGAAGTAAAACAGTTGTAACAAGGATTGATCAAACGAATAGGGGTGTTTGGTATTGAGAGATCGCTGGTGGTTTTATGTTAATAATTGTGGTAATGAAGTTAATGGAGGCTAGAATAGAAGAGACACCTGCCAAATGAAGGGAGAAAATTGTTAAGTCTACAGAGGCCCCGGCGTGGGCTAGGTTTCCTGCCAGAGGGGGGTAGACTGTTCAACCTGTCCCGGCTCCGGCTTCCACCCCAGCGGAGGCCAGGAGGAGGAGAAAAGAGGGGGGTAAAAGTCAGAAACTTATATTATTTATGCGGGGGAAGGCCATATCTGGTGAGCCAATTATTAAAGGGACGAGTCAGTTGCCAAATCCGCCGATCATAATTGGTATGACCATAAAAAAGATTATTACAAAGGCGTGGGCTGTAACGATGACATTATAAATCTGATCGTCACCTAGGAGGGTCCCGGGTTGACTTAGTTCTGCTCGGATTAGGAGGCTTAGGCCAGTTCCGACCATTCCTGCTCAGGCGCCAAAAATTAGATAGAGGGTGCCGATATCTTTGTGATTAGTAGAGAATAATCAACGATTAATTGCCACAGGTAAGATGGCTGAGAGTTAAGCGGCGGCCTGTAGTTCCGTGAAGAGAGGTTAGAGTCCTTTTCTTACCAAGTCCCGTAGTAAAGTTTACACAAGATTGCAAATCCTGAGACGGAGATGAAAGCTCTCCCGGGGCTTCTCCCGCCTTTTACCCTACGGCGGGAGAAGCCTAGATAAAAGTTCGCTGGATTGAACGCTTAGCTGTTAATTAAGATGTTGCAGGATCAAGGCCTGTTTATCTAGAAGATTTTAGTTTAATTAAAACATCTGGGTTGCATTCAGAGGATGTGAGATAGAGTCTTGCAAGTCTTATCAGAAGTTAAGAGATTTTAACTCTTACTGAAAGCTTTGAAGGCTTTTGGTCTTGTTAACCTAAATTTCTTACGCGAATATTATTAGTAGTGTAGGGGTGAGGGGCAGGAGAAGGATGGAGAGTGAAGTAGTGATTGTGAGTAAAGTGTTTATTTGTGTGGTTTTTGCCTGTCAGGAGGAGAATAAGAAGATAGGGGTGGGGGAGATGGTGAGGGTTATTATGTAACAGAGACGTAGGTAAAAAAATAAGCTGAGGAGGGTTGCTAGGGCTATAATAGTGGCCGGGATTAGGAGGTCCTGTTTGGCTATCTCTTGTAAGATAAGTCATTTTGGTATAAATCCTGAGAGTGGAGGTAAGCCCCCTAATGAGAGTAGAGTCAGTAGTGTTATAATTGAGAGTAGTGGGGATTTAGTGGCTGACACAGAGATTGAGTTGATTTTTGTTGAATTAAGGGTATTAAATAAGAGGAATATTGAGGTTGTTATGATAATGTAGAGGGTAAGGTTTAATAGGGCCAGGTTGGGGGCGAAGTGGATAATGGTAATTATTCATCCTAGGTGTGCAATTGATGAGTATGCTAGGATTTTTCGTAATTGTGTTTGGTTGAGGCCACTTCAGCCTCCAACGACAATGGAGGTAATTCCTAGGGCTATAAGGATATTTGGGTTAAGAAGTGGGTAAAGTTGAAGGAGGATAGCAAAGGGGGCAAGTTTTTGTCATGTGGAGAGGATGAGTCCGGTGGTCAGGTTTAGTCCTTGGAGGACTTCTGGTAGTCAGAAGTGTATAGGGGCTAGGCCAATTTTTAAGGCTAGGGCTAATGTGATGAGTGTGGCGGAGGTTGGTGAAAGTATGTTGGTGATGTTTCATTGTCCTGTTATTCAGGCGTTTGTTGTACCTGCGAATAGGAGAAGTGCGGAGGCTGTTGCTTGTGTAAGAAAATATTTGGTGGTGGCTTCTACTGCACGTGGGTGTTGTTGATGAATTATTAGGGGGATAATAGCTATGGTATTAATTTCTAATCCTATTCAAATTAAAAGTCAATGGGACCCTATAAATGTAATTGTAGTGCCTAGGCCTAGGCTTAAAAGGAGGAGGGACAGTACGAGGGGGTTCATTAGTAGAGGAAGGATTTTAACCAACATGGTAGGGGTATGGGCCCAAAAGCTTGATTAGCTGACTTTACTTTAGGAGATAGTATAATTGGAAGTACATAGAGTTTTGATCTCTATAGAGTAGGTTCGAAGCCTACTTTTCTAAGGAAGTGGAATGATTTTAACACTCATGTTTCACTCTATCAAAGTGATCCTTTAATTCAGGCACGCTTCCTTAGGTAAGTGGGGGGAGACTTGCTAGGGAGGTTGGTAGTGTAATGTGTCATAAAATAAGGGCCAATGTGAGTGGTAGGAAGTTTTTTCATACTAGATGTATGAGTTGGTCGTAGCGGAATCGTGGGTAGGAGGCGCGAATTCATAGGAATAGGAGTGTTAATATGGTTGCTTTAATTATAAGGCTGAGTGTTGAAATTTGTGGTAGGAGGGGGTTGTAGGAGGTACCTGTGAAGAGGATGACGGATAATGTGTTTATTATTAGGATATTTGAATATTCGGCTAGAAAAAATAAGGCAAATGGTCCTCCTGCATATTCAATGTTAAATCCGGAGACTAGTTCTGATTCCCCTTCGGTAAGATCGAAGGGGGCACGGTTAGTTTCTGCTAGTGTTGAGATGTACCATATTATGGCTAATGGTCAGGCGGGGATGAGAAGTCATACTGTTTCCTGGGCAAAGTTAAATGTGTGTAGTGTGAAGCCTCCGGTTATAATCACTAGGGAGAGTAGGATTAGGCCGAGGGTAACTTCGTATGAAATAGTTTGTGCTACAGCACGTAGGGCCCCTATTAGGGCATATTTAGAATTTGAGGCTCAGCCAGAGCCTAGGATGGTATAGACGGTTAGGCTGGAGATGGCTAGGATAAATAGTAGGCCTAGGTTGAGGTTTAGGATAGAATGTGGTAAGGGCAGAGGCATTCATATAAGGAGGGCCAGGGTTAAGGCTGTGGTGGGGGTGATTAGAAAGAGAAAATGAGAGGAGTGAGATGGGCGTACTGGTTCTTTAGTAAACAGTTTTAGTCCATCAGCGATTGGTTGGAGAAGGCCGTAAGGTCCAACCACGTTAGGCCCCTTGCGAAGTTGTATGTAGCCTAGAATTTTCCGTTCTACCAGGGTAAGGAATGCTGTGGCTAGTAATACTGGGATAATATAGGTTAGAGGGTGAATTACTTGAGTAATAATAATTTTTAACATGGTTAAGGAGAGGAATTGAACCTCTGGATCAAAGAGTTTAGGTCTTTTGCAATTACCAGGCTCTGCCACCTTAACTAACTATAATCTTTAGTAGAAGGTTAACCCCCCTTTGCTGTTTAAGTTGATTACAACAGATGGGGGAGAAGCGTGCCTATGGCATGGGCTTCATTCTCCCGGTCCTTTCGTACTAGGGAAAATATCTTCATAGATAGAAACTGACCTGGATTACTCCGGTCTGAACTCAGATCACGTAGGACTATTAATCGTTGAACAAACGAACCCTTAATAGCGGTTGCACCATTAGGATGTCCTGATCCAACATCGAGGTCGTAAACCCTTTCGGCGATATGGACTCTTAGAAAGGATTGCGCTGTTATCCCTAGGGTAACTTGGTTCATTGATCAGGGTATAATCCTGGGTCATTATTCGTTAGATATTCTATTGATCAGAACTGTTGTTCTGATTTTTAAGTAAAAATACTCAATCGATAAGGAGGTTTTCTTTTACTCCTTGGTCGCCCCAACCGAAAACATTAAGTTAGATTACTATTAGGGTGGGTTAAGTCTTTAGATTAGTTGGTAAGTAAGATAGTAACTTAAGTGTTTAAAGCTCCATAGGGTCTTCTCGTCTTATGGTTTTATCCCCGCTTCTGCACGGGGAGATCAATTTCATTGATTAGAAAATAGAGACAGGTAAACTCTCGTGATGCCTTTCATACAGGTCTTCAATTAAAAGACAAGTGATTACGCTACCTTCGCACGGTCATAATACCGCGGCCGTTAAACAATGTCACAGGGCAGGCGGGACCTCTTATACAGGGCTTGCAAGAGGCGATGTTTTTGGTAAACAGGCGGAGTTTGTGTTTGCCGAGTTCCTTTATTTTCTTTTAATCTTTCCTATGAACACTCCTGTGTAGGGTTAACGATATAATAAATGTGTTTTTCTAGTTTACTATTTTTAATATTATGACCTCAGGTTGGTGTCGGTTAATAATCAGTGATTGGATTCTTTCTGACTTACACGGGTGTTTTGGAGAGGTTAGTCCTCTAATTACTCATTTTAGTATAAGTTCTTTTATCAATTAAAGATAAAAAAACCCAATATTGGTTAGGGGATTTGGAAGAATATATTGGGATTATTGGTTGGTTTAGGGCTGGAGCTATGACGCTTGCTGATCAGATGGCTGCTTTTAGGCCTACTGAGGTGGGGTCCTTTGATAATATGATCCTTATCCTCCTAATAAAGTTGTTTCTTAATTCAAAAGAGTTGTACCTCTTTGGAATAACTAATAATTATTACAAGCTATCTTATGGAGACAATCTTGTTTGATTAGGTGAATAATTATTGCAGAATTTAAGTTCTTTTTTTGGGTAACCAGCTATCACTAGGCTCGGTAGGCTTGTCACCTCTACTTGGGAGTCTTCCCACTCTTTTGCCACAGAGATGGGTTGGCTCTAGTACGCTGCTCCGAAGTAGCTCGTCTAGTTTCGGGAAGGTGGACTTAAGGTCTTTTTGCCCACTTGTTCTTACTAAATCATGATGCAAAAGGTACAGGGGTGAATCTTTGCTTTTTATTACTTTAATGATTTGTTTCAGTTCTTTTTCAGCTTTCCCTTGCGGTACTTTTTCTATAGCGCTAAGTATTTCTGTTCTATCGCCTATACTGGGATTGTGAAAATGTTTTAAGTACGAAATATTAATATATTTTATTAGTAATATTGAAGCTAATTAATGGTGGTTAGGCTAGTTTTAAGGTTCAAGATAACTCGAGTTGCACGGGTATTTCCTCGGTGTAAGGGAGGTGCTTTACTAATTTAGCTATATTTTGATTATTCCAAGTGCACTTTCCAGTACACTTACCATGTTACGACTTGCCTCCTCTTGAGATAAAAAGTTATTTATAAAATAGGGTGATGTAAGTTGAGGAGAGTGACGGGCGGTGTGTGCGCGCCTCAGAGCCGGTTTCAGAAAAATATCCTAAGTTTTTCTTACTGCTAAATCCACCTTATAAGTGATTTTTCATTTTACTGTCCGTATTTTCTTTAGAGAAAATGTAGCCCATTTCTTTCCACTTCATTCGCTACACCTCGACCTGACGTTTTGGAGGAAGTCCATTATGCTTACTTCTGTGCCCTCATGGGGTTAGCTGACGACGGCGGTATATAGGCGGTAAAAGCAAGGAGTGGTAAGGTTTAACGTGGATTATCGGTTATAGAACAGGCTCCTCTAGGGGGGTCTGGGGCACCGCCAAGTCCTTTGGGTTTTAAGCTAGCGCTTGTAGTACTCAGGCGGACTTAAACAAAGTAAGTGGTAGTAAAGGTCTATTTATGGTTAAGCATAGTAGGGTATCTAATCCTAGTTTGTGTCTTAACTGTCGTGAGGTCAAAAGCTCTAGTTAGTTAAAGTTACTTTCGTCAGTGTATTACTCCTTTTATAGGTGCGTATGACAGCTTTATAAGGTTATAACTCTAGTACTTTTTAGAAACTTTTAATCACCCTTTACGCCGTGAAGTATTAATGTGAGTTACTCGTATAACCGCGGTGGCTGGCACGAGATTAACCAACTCTTTTAACTTTAACTGATTCAAGCTTGCGCTTATTGTTCAATGTCTATCACTGCTGAATTCCCTTGGGGGTGTGGTTAAGCGAGGTGTCATGGGTTATACACACTGTATATGCCTGATACCAGCTCCTAAACAAATAAGGGCATGATTAGGGCGTTCTCACTGGAGTGCTGAAACTTGCATGTGTAAATTTGGTTAAAATTAATACTGAGGCCAGGACCAAACCTTCAGTGCTTGTGAAAGTTTTTAAATTTTATCTTAGCATTTTCAGTGCTATGCTTTACGTTAAGCTACACTAGC
>CAUPSL010001597.1:0-115313 GCA_963514005.1 Raja brachyura | reverse complement strand
GAGATGGGGGGGGAGAGAGATAGAGGGAGAGAGATAGAGAGAGAGAGAGAGGGAGAGGGAGAGAGGGGGAGGAATAGAGTGGAAGAGCAAGGGAGAGAGAGACAATAGACAATAGGTGCAGGAGTAGGCCATTCGGCCCTTCGTTCCAGCACCGCCATTCAATGTGATCATGGCTGATCATCCACATTCAGTACCCCATTCCTGCCTTCTCCCCATATCCCCGGACTCCGCTATCTTTAAGAGCCCTATCTAGCTCTCTCTTGAAAGCCTCCAGAGAAAAGGCCTCCACGAAGATCTCCTCTCATCTTTCTAAATTCCAGAGTATACAAGCCCAGCCGCTCCATTCTCTCAGTATATGACAGTCCGGCCATCCCGGGAATTAACCTGGTGAGCCTACGCTGCATTCCTTCAATAGCAAGAATACTTCCTCAAGTTTGGAGACCAAAACTGCACATAATACTCCAGGCGTGGTCTCACCAGAGCCCTGTACAACTGCAGACCGACCTCTTTGCTCATATACTCAACTCCTCTTTGCCATGTTATGAAGGCCAACATGCCATTCACTTTCTTCACTGCCTGCTGTACCTGCATGCTTACTTTAATTGACTGATGGACAAGGACCCCCAGATCCCGTTGTGCTTCCCGTTTTCCCAACCTGACACCATTTAGATAATAATCTGCCTTCCTGTTTTTGCTACCCAAGTGGATAACCTCACATTTATCCACATTAAACTGCATCTGCCATGCATCTGCCCACTCACCCATCCTGTCCAAGTCACCCTGCATTCTCATAGCATCCTCCTCACAGTTCATACTGCCACCCAGCTTTGTGTCATCTGCAAATTTGCTAATGTTACTTTGAATCCCTTCATCTAAATAATTTATGTATATTGTAAATAGAGAGGGAGAGGGAGAGGGAGAGGAAGAGGGAGAGGGAGAGGGAGAGGGAGAGGGAGAGATGGAGGGAGGGAGAGAGAGATTGGGGAGCTAGAGAGGAGATGGATGGAATGACTGGGAGAGAGGGAAGGGGAAAGTGGTAGCTGGAGGGAGAAAGACAGGGATACAGAGAGTGGGAGAGAGAGGGGGAGAAATGGAATGTGGGAGAGAGTGAAGGAGGGATTGGGAGCAGGAGGGAGAGAGAGTGGGAAAGAGAGAGAGGGAGTGGGAGGAAGAGAGAGTGGGAGAAAGAGAGTGGGAGAGAGAGAGAGCCAGCATGGGATGGAGAGAGGGGGAGAAAGAGGGGGAGGGAGAGAGAGAGGGGGGTGGAGGGTAAGAGAGAGTATGAAAGAGAGGGGAAGGGAGGGAGGGAAGGGGCAGAGAGAGGGTGGGGATGTTATACACACAGATCCACGGGGTCTCGTGGCCATTGGCGAACGCTGGTCGCCACGGGGAGTGATGTTGTGTTTACGGATGTAGTCGTATTTTGATAAAAGATTGAATGATTTTGTAAACTGCTAGTTGGCAGTATTCATATTTCCCATACTTTATAACTCTTATTACTAAATAAAATCTCCTTGGTTGAGCAGGCTGGGACTCTATTACTTGGTGAGGCCGCATTTAGAGTATTGTGTTCAGTTCTGGGCACCGTGTTACAGGAAAGATGTCATCAAGCTGCAAAGGGTGCAGAGAAGATTTACGTGGATGTTGCCGGGACTCGAGGGGCCTGAGCTACAGGGAGAGGTTGGGGCAGGGCTGGGACTCTATTCCTTGGAGCGCAGGAGGATGAGGGGTGATCTTATAGAGATGTACAAAATCACAAGAGGAATAGATCGAGTAGACGCACAGAGTCTCGTGCGCAGAGTAGGGGAATCGGGGACCAGAGGACATGGGTTCAAGGTGAAGGGGAAAAGATTTAATATGAATCTGAGGGGTAACCTTTTCCACACAGAGGATGGTTGGTGTATGGAACGAGCAGCTGGAGGAGGTAGTTGAAGCTGGGACTATCCCAACATTTAAGGTCCATGGATAGGACTGGTTTGGAGAGATATGGGCCAAACGCGGTCAAGTGGGACTAGTGTGGATGGGGCATGTTGGTCGGCGTGGGCAAGTTGGGCTGAAGGGCCTTTTTCCGCGCTGTATCTCTAAGTGTGTGTGTGTGTGTGTGTGTGTGTGTGTGTGTGTGTGTGTGCGCACGTGTGCGCGTGCGTGCATGCATGGGAAGGAACTGCAGATGCTGGTTTACACCGAAGATAGACACAAAGTGCTGGAGTAACTCAGCGGGTCAGGCAGCATCTCTGGAGATCGTGGACAGGTACAAAGTGCTGGAGTAACTCAGCGGGTCAGGCAGCATGGCCTGTTTCCTTCATCATCATTACTTTTTAGCATATCTTGATTTAATTGTTTTTATCTGTCCACATCATCGTCTATACAATTAATGGAATGATCGCACTTCTGACATCATGTTGAATAACAAAAAGGTTCGCAGAAAGTGATAAGAATCCAAAGTATTTTATTCGCAACTCTGCAGAGGTAACTTCATCTCAGCATACATAACTAGTCTAAGAGCAAGAGAGAGAGAGGTCTCTTATAAGCCTGTGATCGGAGCCACAGTATCAGTGACAATAATCTACATGGTCTCGACCCGAAACATCGCCCGTTCCTTCTCTCCAGAGATGCTGCCCGTCCCACTGAGTTACTCCACCTTTTTGTGTCTGTCTCCTATCTATATTACTAAAAGTAAGATCTTGAACTATTTTGGCTCTCTGTGCTGTGATTTACGAGAGAACTCTGCCACCTTATGGCCATCATTTTTGCCCACCTCGCTCAGAGCCCCCCTCCGCTGGACTGGACCGGAGAACTTTTCCCATCGATCAAAAATCAGAGATATATTAATGTTTTTAGAAAATTTGCCATTCTCTCTGCTGCCCCCGCTGGTGGCAGAGGGGAGGGTCTATAAAACAGGGAAGTGTCGTGGCTCACTCAGTCTCTGCCAGGAGGAGGAAGCGAGAGGGTCTCGGCTCTCTGAGCTGCGAATAACGCTAAATGCACATCTACTCCATGGTGAGTCCCCGGGATGTGGTTTTCAACAAACGAATATGTTTTGTTTTGGCTTGCTAAGTGTGTTTGCCCAATTGGCTGCCTTTTTAAAGCGCTTTCAGCAAATGAGAGTGTTTTGTTGGCTTGCTAAGTGTTTTTGCCCAATTGGCTGGCTATTTAATGTGCTTTCAGCAAATGAATGTGTTTTGTGGCTTGTTATGTGTTTTTGCCCAATTGGCTGCCTTTTTAAAGTGCTTTCAGCAAACGAGTGTGTTTTGTTGGCTTGCTAAGTGTTTTTTGCCCAATTTGATTTTTTACGTGCTTTCAGCAAACAAGTGTGTTTTGTTGGCTTGCTAAGCGTTTTTTGCCCAATTGGCTTTTTTTTTACAGGAGGAGCTACCCAAAAATCTGATCGTTGCAAGAATCAACATTCAAAGATGACATTATTCTCATTCCTAGGATAGCACTCATTTTGACAGAAGATGAAGACATTCCCCTTCAGCAGATCCAATTCCCCATTCAATCAAGTTTGGCTATGACAATCCATAAAGCACAAGGACAAACAATGCAGAAGGTGTTGATCTACCTCGACAAACCGGTATTTCAGCATAGACAACTATATGTGACTCTCAACCAAGGAAAGATGAAGGGAAATGTCAAAGTTTTCCTGAAGGATGGAACATCGACAAAGAATGTTGTCATTAAAAGCGTGTATCATTGAATTATGACTTCTGAGATAAATCCTCAGGTTTTCTTTCTTAAAATTTGACCACTGAATCTCTCTATATTAAAATTGTCTCTTTTTATCAACAGGAAATAGTACTCAAGAGGCAGTGAGCAACAGAACACAACAAGAGACACAACAAGAAATAACTAAATTATTCTCATCTTTAACATTTAAATTGTTCTTATATTTTAAGAATCATTCACATTTTAAATTTAATAAATCCTTTTTGCACTTTTTATGCCTGTGTATTCTTCATCACAATGGGAACCTAATGGACAGAAATGGCTGCTTGGTGGGAGAGCCACTAAGAGTGCATGGGGGGAGGTTGTGGGGAGATGCACTGAATGCGTGGGGGGGAGTGGAATGGCAAGGAGCAGAGTGGGTGGGGGCGGTGAAGGGAGCAGCGGTGACTGAGTGAACTGCCAGCGTACCATCCGTGAGTGAGTGAACTGCCAGCCCACCAGCCATAAGTGAATGAACTGCCACCCCACTAATCCATTCAGTCCACCCTCTCCCCCTCCTCTCTCAGTCTGTCACCTGCTTTGGGCAGAATTTCTGGCAGTTTCTCAGCTGCCAGCCTGGGAGGTCCGAGTGACTGTACTGCCAGGCCTCAGTGACTGAGCTGTCAGCCCAAGAATCCATTTGGCCCACAATGTCTATATTAGCCCTCTGGAAACCAGTACCTTTAGCCCACAACACCCATACTAGCGCAACAGAAAGCCCCCCCCCCCCCCAATGGCAAGCAAGATTGGAAATGAAGGAGAGGTGGAATATTGCGTTGCCTATAGAATTATTGGCCGAAAGGATTAGATCAGAACCAGATATTTATGGATATAATACTAAAACCACAATTAATAAAATATCTTTACATTCAGACGATGTTTTGATATACATAACAAAACCGGAGATTAGTATTCCTAAATTACTTGATGTTATAATTGAATTTAGTATGTTCTCAGGATATAGAATTAACTGGAATAAAAGTGAAATTATGCCCATAACAGGAATAAAATTGAATAAATTACAAAAATTTCCATTTAAAATAGTTAATAATCAAATTAAATATCTTGGAATTAATGTATCAAAATCTTATAATTATTTATTTAAATCAAATTTCCCCCAATTACTAAATAATTTTAAAAATAATATCTTATATTGGAAAACATTACCGATATCAATGATTGGTAGAATAAATGCCATTAAAATGATTTTTTTGCCACAATTACTATATTTATTTCAAGCCATCCAGCTATATCTTCCTAAATTTTTTTTTTTTTAATTGATTCCATTGTCAACAGCTTTTGATTATATTTGGGATTATAAAAATCACAGAATAAGTAAAATACACTTATGTAAAGGGCCTGTCCCACCAGCATGCAACTATATGCGATGAACGCGATCAAACCGGCAGCGGGGGCCGCGCGGAGGTCGGGTGATCCCCTGTACAGGGCCGTTCCCACCAGCATGCGCCTGCATGCGGCAAGCGCAACTAAACCGGGAGCAGGGGCCGCGCGGAGGTTGGGTGAGTGGCGCAACGCGGCGCAAAGCGAGGCAAACTTGAAGCAAGTCCAAGGTAAGTTCGCCAGGACTTAGAGGGGCACACAGAGAGGGGCACCGAGACACACACACATACAGGGCCACGGAGCCACACACATAGAGGGTCACGGAGGCACTTACAAATAGGTTCACGGAGGCACAATGTCCGGGCGGTGTGTAAATGTCGCGGCGACTGCGAGCCGACAAACCGTTGCCGCGCGGGATTTTTGGACATAGTCGGTTTTTCGGAGCCCCGCGCGGTGTCGGGACGAACTCGGGACGAACTCCGCACAATTCCGCACGGCTCCGGCGATCGAAGTGGGACCGGCCCCGCGACGCCGGACGGCTCAAGCGACAACGTTAGGTCGCGCTAATCGCATAGAGTTGCATGCTGGTGGGACAGGCCCTTTAATCTAAGATAAATGGTGGCCTAGCCCTACCTAATTTTTTATATTATTTTTGGGCGGTTCAGATTAAGAACCTTAATTTTTGGCTGGTACATATGGAACAGGACCCAGTTTGGTTAAGAATAGAAAAGGTAGATTGTTTACCATTCGCTATAAGTACAATACTCCTTGCCCCAAGGGTGGTACAAAAAAAACATGTAAGGAAAATCCTATAATTTTAAATAATATACGTATTTGGAAACAAATCATTAAGACTTTACATTTAGAAACTATGCCGCTTTGTTTACCAATTATGAATAATCCTCTGTTTGAGCCCTCGACATTGGATGTGGGGTTTAGACAATGGAAAAATTTAGGAATAATAAGGATAGAACATTTTTACAGGAAAGGGAAATTTCTCTCATTTCAGGAGATGAAAGAGATTTATGGATTGCAAGCAAATAATTTATTTAGATATTTACAAATCAGAGATTATGTCAAATTAAATATGCAAGATTACAGAAATAGAGATCCAGGTTTACTGGATGAAATACTTAATAAGCATCCAAACACAGAAAAATTAATAGCATATATATATAACATTCTTTTGGACAGGGAAATACCAACAACAGAATTATTTCGACAAAAATGGGAAAATGAAACTGGTTTACCGATATCAGACGATTTTTGGGAAGAAAGCTTACAACGAATTCATCGCTGTTCGTTAAATGCCAGACATACTTTGATACAATTCAAAGTATTACATAGATTACATTACTCAAAAAAGAAATTAAATATAATTTTTCCTAATATATTACCATTGTGTGATAAATGTCAGCACATAGAAGCTGATTTAACTCTTAGTTTTGTAATATGTACAAAACTGAATAGTTATTGGATTGAGATTTTCAAAATTATTTCCATAGTTCTTAAGATTACATTAATTCCTGACCCAAAATTAATAATATTTGATGTTTCAGATTCAAATCAAACATTAACAGCAAATCAAAGCAACTTTCTGGATTATTGTTTAATAATTGGAAAACAATTAATATTAAAATTTTGGAAGGGACCATTATCCCCTACAATTAAAATGTGGACAGTGGAAATGTTGGAGACGTTGCAATTGGAGAGAATTAGGTTTATCCTAATGGATAAACTTGAACTTTTTGAACAAATATGGTCTCCATTCACTGATTATATGAAGGGGTAGCTGGGCTCAGCATTGAAACTCAATAAGTACCCGGTGGTAAGATCAAACGAAAATGTTTAATCTGAGATTTATATACTTGTCTCCATATATTATAATTAGAAATTGTTCCATTCATTGATAAGATGTATACTGTTAGGCAAGTAAAATCAACACAGACTAAAGTGCGAGGCCGGGGGAGACAGTCCATGGGGGTGGGGGGCACTCAGCAGGGCCGCTTCAGAGCAGCTATAGCTCTGGGAATGAAGCTGTTCCTGAGTCTGGTGGTTCGGGCGTAGAAGGCCTTGTAACGTCTTCAGGAAGGGAGTAGTTTGAACAGTCCATTGCAAGGGCGAGAGGAGTCTTTATGTATGCTGATGGCCTTCCTGAGGCACCGTGTGGGAGATGCCCTCCAAGGCTGGTAGCGGTGTCCCAAAAACGCACTGAAGAGCTCTCCTCTCCGCCTCTGTGCAGATGAGATATCACACAGAAGTACGCAGATGACACAACAGTGGTGGGCCTCATCAGGGACGACAATGAGCTGGCTTACAGGGAGGAGGTGAAACAACTGGCGGACTGGTGCAATACGAACAACCTGATCCTGAATGTTGAAAAAACAAAGGAGGTTATCGTCGACTTCAGGAAAACCCGGCACAGTCCCATACCACTTCACATCAACGACAGCGATGTGGAGGTGGTCAGTAGCACAAAGTTCCTGGGGGTGCAGATCACTAACAGTCTGACCTGGTCAAATAACATATCATCAACTGTTAAGAGAGCGCAGCAGCGGTTGCACTTTCTGCACCGGATGAGAAGAGCTCATCTCCCCCATCCCATCCTCACTACTTTCTACAGGGGCACCATAGAGAGTATTCTGACCAGCTGTATCTCTGTCTGGTTTGGGGACTGTAGAGCCTCCGACTGGAAGTCTGTGCAGAGAGTGGTGAGGACAGCGGAAAAAATCATCGGGACCTCTCTCCCCTCAATCGGGGATATTGCGACCAAACGCTGTGTGTCTAAGGCCAGCAGTATTATAAAATACCCCACACATCTCCATCACGGACTGTTCACTCTGCTGCCCTCGGGAAAGAGATATTGCAGCATAAGGAGCAGAACATCAAGCTTCTGCAACAGCTTCTTCCCACGAGCCATCAGACTCCTGAATGCCATGTAATGGGCTGCCACCATTGTCTATTTATCCTTTTCATCCATGCCTATCCTTCGGTTAATTTATTTATTGTGTTGCACAGGGAGCCAAATGCAACGAAATTTCGTTTGGAACTGCATATATCAATGTATTTCTAAATGACAATAAAGCTTGTTTGACTTGACAGAGATGCCATACGTTAGTATGCTCTCTGTGGTGCAGCGGTAGAAGGTCGTCAGCAGCTGTGAGGGCAGACCAGTCCATTTCAATGCCTTTTTGACCAGCGCAGCGGTGTTTGTGGACCATGTGAGGTCCTCTGAGATGTGAGTGCCCAGAAACTTGAAGCTGGACACTCTCTTCACACTGTCTCCGTAGATGGAGATTGGGGCGTATTCCCCGTTCTGCGACCTCCTGAAGTCGATAATCAGGTCCTTGGTCTTGGAGGTGTTTAGCGACAAGTTGTTCCGTGAGCACCAGCCCGCCAGGTTCTGCACCTCCGCTCTATAGTTTGTTTCATCACCGTTGGTGATCAGCCCGATCACCGTTGTGTCGTCTGCAAACTTGACAATGGTGTTGTTGTCAAATGCAGGGACACAGTCGTGGGTGAAGAGGGAGTAGAGCATGGGGCTCAGTACACAGCCCTGTGGTGTGCCGGTGCTCAGGGTGATAGTGGAGGACAGGTGCGGGCCCAGTCTCACTGCCTGCGGTCGTTCCGTCAGAAAGTTCAGGATCCAATCGCATATCAGTGAGCTGAGGCCTAGCTGGTGGAGTTTGGTGGTGAGCTTGGTGGGGATGACCGTATTGAAGCAGAGCTATAGTCAATGAAGAGTATCCTCACGTAGGTGCCCTGTCTTTCCAGGTGGTTCAGGACAGTGTGAAGAGCCACAGAGATGGCATCTTCTTGGATCTATTTGCCCTGTATGCAAATTGATGAGAGTCCAATGATGCAGGAATGATGGATTTGATGTGGGAGAGGACCAGCCTTTCAAAGCACTTCATTGGTATTGGAGTTAGGGCAACCTGAGTCATTCAGGTTGGTGACTTTAGACTTTTTCCGCACCGGCACTATGGTAGCTGTCTTCAGGCACTTGGGGACCATTGCGAGAGATAGAGACAAGTTGAAGATCCTTGTAAGTACCACCGCCAGTTGTTCAGCACAGTCCTTTAGTACCGTATCCTGGACTCCATCCGGGCCTGTAGCCTTGCGTGGATTGATCGTACACAGAGTGCACTGTACCCCATGGGTGCTCAGTGTTAAGGCCTGTCCCTCCGACCTAGCTGGGGTTGTTCCGCTCCTGGTGGTGTTGCCAGGTTCGAAGTGGGCAAAGAAGGTGTTTAATTCATTGGCCAGTGTGATATCACTGTGGGGGCAGACGGGGCTGCTCTTGTAGCCAGTGATGTCGCTGACACCCTGCCACATGCTTCTGGTGTCCGCGGTGTTGAAGTGGTCTTTCACCCTTTGCCTGTGGATGTCCTTTGCCTTCTTTATGCCTTTGTTCAGGTTTGACCTGGCAGCACTGTAGGCAGAAGTGTCCCTGGATTTAAAGGCGATGTTGCGTGCCCTTAGCAGATGCTGAACCTCCTTGTTCATCCACGGTTTGCAGTTTGGGAAAATATTTATTTCCTTGTCCACTGTGACAAACTCCACACAGCAATTGAGGTAGGAGAGCACAGTGGATGTGTACTCCTCCAAGTCTACCTCTGTACCACTGGTAGCCTGTTGTGCAAACAGGTCCCAGTCAGTGCGATCAAAGCAGTCCTGGAGTTATAGGGTGGCGTCCTCGGGCCATATTTTGACCGTCTTCGTTGAAGGTTTGGTCTTGCGGATGAGTGGACTGTATGCAGGCAGTAGAAACAGTGAGAGGTGATCGGATTGTCCCAGGAGTGGGCAGGGGAGGGCTCTGTATGCGTCCTTGATCTTGGTGTACACTTTATCCAGCGTGTTTGAGCCCCTGGTAGGGCACTGCACATGCTGGTGAAATTTGCAGAGTGCAGCTCGTAGGTCCACCTGGTTAAAGTCCCCTGCAACAATGAAGGCACCGTCGGGGTGAGCATCCTGCTGCTTGCTGATGGCCCAGTGCAGCTGTCGTAGCGCTAGGTTAGCATTAGCCTGTGTTGGGATGTATACGACCATGATGATAACCACAGTAAACCCCCGAGGCAGGTAAAACGGCCTACATTTAAGCAGTAGTGCTTAAAATGGTGGTTTGGGTGCTGTGGGTTGAAGTAAACAGGCACTACAAATGGTGGTTTGGTTGCTTTCAGTTGAAGTTAAAAGGCACTACTGTAAATGGTGGTTTGGGTGCTTTGGGTTGAAGTAAAAAAGCACGACTGCAAATGGTCGTTTGGGTGCTTTGGGTTGAAGTTAAAAGGCACTACTTCAAATGGTGGTTTGTGTGCTTTGGATTGAAGTTAAAGGGCATTACTAAAATGGTGATTTGGGTGCTTTGTGTTGAAGTTAAAAGGCTCTACTGCAAATGGTGGTTTGTGTGCTTTGGATTGAAGTTAAAGGGCACTACTAAAATGGTGGTTTGGGTGCTTTGGGTTGAAGTTAAAAGGCACTACAGAAATTGGTGGTTTGGGTGCTTGAATACCTTCCTGTTTGCACTGTATATTTATTTTAGATAAAAGCTACCACTTACTGCTGTGATTTTTGGCCAGCTTACTCAGTCTCCCTCCGCTCAGCAGGTGCAGAGGATTCTTCCCTGAAAAATAATGAATCAATGAAAAATAAAAGTGTTATTAGTGTTTAAATTTTTTTGAGAATCTCTCCTTTCAATCACGCCATGAAGGCCACACCTTTTCCGGTGGGAGGGGGAGGGGTTATAAAACCTGGAAGTGTGGGTGTGGCTCAGTCTCTGCATGATGGAGGAGGGAGAGGTCACGACTCTGTCTGAGCGTGAATCAACTGAACACACGGAATGCCTACTGAACTGTGAGTGGTGTTTTGTGTGGTTTTTTGCTGGTTTTATGGTGGTTTCACCCTGCTTGAAATGGTATGAAACTGCACTTGAATTTGGTGGCCTTGCACCCTGCATGAAATGGTAGGAAAATGGATTTGAATTTGGTGGCCTTGCAACCTGCTTGAAATGGAATTTCAAGGAATAGCCATGAGTCAACTTCCAGCCCACCAGCTGTGAGTGCGCTGCCAGCAAATCAGGTTTGAGGGACTGAGCTGCCACCCCAAGAACCCATACCAGCACTCCAGACAGCCCCCCCCCCCTCCCCACTGGCCACCAATATTGGAATTGGTGGAAAGGTGGATTATTACGTTGGGGAACCATTCGGGAGGCAAAATCATTGGATGGATTTAAGAGAGAGTTAGATAGAGCTCTAGGGGCTAGTGGAATCATGGGGAGAAGGCAGGTGCAGGTTATTGATTGGGGACGATCAGCCATGATCACAATGAATGGTGGTACAGGCTCGATGGGCCAAATGGCCGCCTCCTGACCCTATTTTCTATGTTTCCATTTTTCTAGAATGGGCTGTTGTAAAGGTATTGTTAAGTATCTTGCATGGTCTTTGCACTGTTAATTATGATTGGTCAAGGAGAGGGGCCTTGCCTAAATTGTTTATGTTACCTGGTAAAATGTTTTGAAAGTGGACAAAAATGCTGGAGAAACTCAGCGGGTGAGGCAGCATCTATGGAGAGAAGGAATAGATGAAGTTTTGGGTCGAGACTCTTCTTCAGACAGATGTGAGGATGGTGGGGGGGGGGGGGGGGGGCGGGAAGAGGAAAGGAAGAGGCAGAGACAGTGTGCTTTGGGTGAGCTGGGAAGGGGAGGGGAAGGAGGGAGAAAGCAAGGACTACCTGAAATTGGAGAAGTCAATGTTCATACGGCTGGGATGTAAATTGCCCAAGCAAAATATGAGATGCTGGTCCTCCAATTTGCGCTGGGACTCACGCTGACAATGGAGGAGGCCCAGGACAGAGAGGTCGGATTCGGAAGTGCTGATCCACCGGGAGATAAGGTTGGTTATTTGCGAACCGAGCGGAGGTGTTTGGCGAAACGATCGCCAAGCCTACGCTTGGTCTCACCGATGTAGAGCAGCTGACACCTAGAGCAGCGGATGCAATAGATGAGGTTGGAGGAGGTGCAGGTGAACCTCTGCCTCACCTGGAAAGACTGCTTGGGTCCTTGGATGGAGTTGAGAGAGGAGGTAAAGCGACAAGTGTAGCATTTCCTGCGGTTGCAAGGGAAAGTAACAGGAGAAGGAGTGGTTTGGGTGGGAAAGGACGAATTGACCAGGGGTAAAATGTAAAATATTTCTTTACTTAAGGGAATTGCCCTCCAACTAAAACTTTATGTAGAAACAATATAACAATATAACCATATAACATATAACCATATAACAATTACAGCACGAAAACAGGCCTTCTCGGCCCTTCCAGTCCCCCCCCCCCCCACCCCATGTATTTTGTGCCAAGGTCCATGAGGGTTTAAAGGATGGGAAACCACATGAATAAATGAATACGTTTATTGGCCAAGTGTTCACATACAAGGAATTTGCCTTGGTGCTACACCCACAAGTGACATCATGACATACAGTGACAGTTGGGAATGACACATAAAAAATGTTACTTCGGAGTCACGCAAGTGACTATGTGAGAAGGCCGTCAGCCCGCATGCGCGTCATTACGTTGACTCGCTTTGTGCAAACGAGCCCACTGGCGGCAGCGTTGCTCTGTCCAGCGGTAAATTAAACCTGAAGGTAAGTTTCACCTTTTTCCCAAGTTTTTGTGTTTTCTGTTTTTGCAGGAATCTCTGTACAGAGATAAACCTGCTCGACTAATTGGGGTGAAGTCCGGACGGACCGCGGGGAATCCCGGTCTTGGCCACGGATACCGGGACCGAGGGGAACCCGGCTACAGAGACAGCGGAGGTGCGGGAAGCCAGCGGCCGACGGGTTTGCCACCCAAGTCACTGACAACACAGTCTGTGGCTTCCAGACCGGCTGTGGTTCCCAGGAAGGGGGTAAAACAAACTACAAGCCGGCAAGGTCTGTGAAGTCAGGCCAGGAGGGTCCCCCCCCCCCCCCCCAACATACAGTGGTCGGCTGTTTCCATATTGCTGTGGTTCCCCAGGAAGGGGGTAAAACCAACAGCAAGTTGGGCAGGCCTGTGGAAGTCAGGCCAGGAGGGACCCCTCCAACATATAGCGGTCAGCCACTTCCAGACCAGAAAGGGGGGTAAAACCAAAGGTAAGACAGTCAGGCCTGTGGACTAGGCGAGTCAGGCCACGAGGGTTCCCCTCCATCAATGGGTAGCGTCTGCGGACGTCTAAACCCACATGGAGCACCTGATGGAGAGGTTGCTCCACAATGATACTCCAAAGGAGGGAGTTATCAGCGCGGGTGTCCACGGGGGCCCACGGCAGCGGCACCTGTTTCAGGGCTGCACAATGTCTCCCTCTCTGAGGAGGGGAGCATTGGGGGTCAGTTTCTGTCTGACTCAGAGCGGAAATCCTGATATAGGTCCGTAGGAGGAGCCATGTCAGCGCAGGTATCCTCAGGGGCCTGCGGCAGCACCTGTTTTCAGGGCTGCCTAACGAATCTCCCTCGCTGTGGAGGGAAGTGCGAGTGGTCAGTGTGTAACTGACTTCAAAATTGAAAGTATGTCCGTGGAACATTCTGGAGCAAATGCATTATGGCTTCAAGAAATACTCGCAAATGAAGGTGTTGCTGCTGGAAGAGATGGTCTCCAGCCGGTGGCAGAATACCCGGAAGGGGCCAGAGCTCCCTCACGCTACAAGTGCCAGCAGTGAACAGCGCTATCAGGGTGTCATTGGAGGGGCATGAATCCTGGAAATGAAACCAGCCGCCGAATCCTCTCTTCAGGTAAGACTTATCCCACAGATAAGACCAGGATGAGGAAGCAAAATGCTGTCAGACTAACCATGGGAGGAAAGCTTCATCAGTAGGTGACGACACACCCCACGCCTCCATCGGGGGTAAGAGGTTCACTGAAGCCGGTGGCACCTTGAAAGCTCGGCACAAAATTATGGCCAAGGTTCTCAGTATATGAGGTCTCAGAGCAAGTCCCAAGCCGGTCTCAGGGGAAATATGAAATCCACGCATTCTACCAGTCCTACTCTCCAATCAAGGGGAAAAAGAACCCGCATCAGTGGCCTTTTGGCTGACCATAAGACCACCGGTAGCCATGGAGGTTGGTGGGTCTGGTTCTTCCGAAACACGGGGTTGTGGACCATTTACATGTTGGTAATATTTACACTTGTGTTTTTTGTACAAGGGACAATGATAACATGAGATTCAGATCTGGTTTAAAAAAACTGATGATAACATGTGATTACTATACACTGCACAACATACACAGGTTCCAAGCAGGCTTGGAAGTGGGGCCGGAGTTGTCTTTCGAGACAGGCCCAGTATTATGGGCAGGATTGCCTTTCAGTACAGGGTGAAAGATGGAGGAAGTCACTTCATCCAGATTTAACTCGTATGTGCAGTATGGACATTCAAAATGGGAAACTTCATTACTGTCTAGCTATTGATTCTATAGGAGCTATATGGCAAGCATCGATCTCAAAGATGCATGCTATTCAGTTCCCATTCACAGGGATCACCGGAGATATTTGAAATTTATCTGGATGGGTCAATGATAACAGTTAAAGCGTTGCAAAATGGGCTAACTTTAGCTCCCAGGTTTATTTACAAAATTACTAAAACCAGTGCTTGGGCTGCTCAGAGCTCAAGAACATTTGTTATAACCTATCTGGATGATGTATTAAACGCTGTTTTTTACTAAAATTAACTGTTGCAGCCCAAACTATATTTGAGAAATTGGGGCCCTTTAATCCATCCAGTTAAATTTAAGTTGATACCAATCAGAACTATTGACTATTAGGATTTACATTAAACTATCAACTTAACAGGGACTCTGACCTGGGGCAAGAGATGGAATTAACAGAAGCCTGTAACAACTTTGTTTGTTATTACGCAGCCTTCTAATCATCAAGTGTAATTGGCAATATAGCAGCTGTGTTTCAGCAGTGCAAATTGGGCCTTTGCATTATCAGAACTTACAATGTGCAAAGAATTAACCCCTCAAGTACCGTATAGGTCATTGTTAATAGACCTATGCTATTACCAGCTGAAGCTACCAAAGTTACAATGGTGGCAGTATTCAGCATTGCTCCAGTAATTTTGGTTTTCAATTCAATTCAATTCAATTCAACTTTAATGTCATTGCACAAATACAAGTATAGGTACAATGAAATGCAGTTTAGCGTCAGTTTGTAGTGATAGCAATATAGAAAATAAATACGAAATGCAGACAATGTGGACGGAGAGACTGGAGAAATCTCTATCGGCGGGTCTCCGAGTTCAGCAGTGTGATAGTGTTATTGTAGAAGCCGTTCATCATCCTACTAGTGCGGGACCTGAGGCTCCTGTACCGCCTCCCTGATGGTAGGAGGGCAAACAGTCCATGGTTAGGGCGTGAGGGGTCCTTGATGATCTTCCCGACCCGTTTCGGACACCGATTTTGGTGGAGGGCATCCATGGCAGGGAGCGGGGCACCGATGATGTACTGGGTGGTTTTCACCACCCGTTGTAGTGCATTCCTATCTGCCACGGTGCAACTGCTGTACCATACCGTAAAGCAGGTCGTCAGGATGCTTTCGATGGTACAGCGGTAAAAGTTGGTCAGGATCTGGGGGGACAGGTGGGCTTTTTTGAGCCTCCTCAGGAAGTAAAGGCTCTGCTGCACCTTTTTGATCAGCTTGGAGGTGTTGAGGGACCAGGACAGGTCCTGCGAGATGTGTATCCCGAGGAATTTGTAGTTGGAGACCCGCTCCACCTCAGTTCCGTTTATATGGATGGGGGTGTGTCTGCCCCCTCTGTTCTTCCTAAAGTCAACAATGATTTCCTTCATCTTCTGGGAGTTGAGGACGAGGTTATTGTTGGCACACCAGGTAGTCAGGTGCTGGACCTCCTCCCTGTAGGCTGACTCATCGTTGTCGCTGATCAGTCCTACCACCGTGGTGTCGTCGGCAAATTTTATGATGGCGTTAGAGCCATACTTAGGGATGCAGTCATGGGTGAAGAGGGAGTAGAGGAGAGGGCTGAGCACACAGTCCTGTGGCACGCCAGTGTTCAGTGTTATAGTGGAGGAGGTGAGGTTGTTGACCCTAACAGACTGTGGTCTGTTAGTGAGGAAATCCAGTGTCCAATTGCAGAGGGAGGTGGAGATGCCAAGACCGCTGAGTTTGATGATCAAGCTAGCGGGTATGACAGTGTTAAAGGCAGAGCTGAAGTCAATAAACAGCAGCCTGATGTAGGTATTGTTGCTGTCCAGGTGGGTCAGGGCAGAGTGTAGGGCCGCCGATATGGCGTCCTCTGTAGACGTGTTTGTCCGGTAGGCAAATTGATGGGGATCCAATGTGGGGGGGAGGCTGGCTGAGGCGAGCCAAGATCAGCTGCTCAAAGCACTTGGCCATGACAAGGGTGAGTGCCACTGGCTGGAAGTCATTGAGACTCCCTGTCGCTATTGTTTGGGCACTGGCACAATGGTAGATGTCTTGAGGCAAGAGGGGATGACACCCTGGGCCAGTGACCAGTGACACCCTGGGCCATTGAAAATGTCAGTGATGACATTTAATCTTCAGTAATCATCAGGTCAGTAGTCTTCAGTAATTACAAACTGATGCTAGTGCTCAAAGATGAGAAATTACAAATGCCATCTCCAGTTACGGAGGCGGATGCGGTTTGAATGAGTCACCAATTTTTCAGATATTGGTATCAACTACCTATAAACACTAGGTGCATTCTATAGTTTAAAGGTTATTGTGAGAATATGCATAATCTGCATGCTCAAGTTGATACACTATGGTGGTGGCATATGTTAGTCACATGGGTGCAATAAATTTAAAGTATCCTATGATATTAACCTAACCTCATTTGAGGCTATTGTATCATCACGTGAAATCAATGACAACACAGAATGGATGTTGGATCACAAAGTATTTAATGTCATTATGGCTCGATGGAACACCAAATATCGATATGTTTACATCCAGGCTCATTTACCAGTTGCAAAATATGTGGCATACAGTGGCGAGAGATTTAATATCACCACACTGGGGAGGAATGTTCTTGCATGTCTTTCCTCCATACGGCCACATCAGCCGGGTCTTGCAATAAATCCAACAAGATACCGCTTCAGGCATTTCGAACTGCGTGACTGGCATACGCATCCATGGTTCCCGTTAATGTTGGGAACAATATAGAACCTAATATGGTTATTCAAGCATAAAACTTTGCTGGTTCAGCCTGTGACTCGGGGAACCAGCCTCTGCATGAAAATCAATTCATTGACTTGCAGACTCTGAGACAACTATTCCAGCGACTCGGGTTGTCAGACCAATCCATGTACTGCTCATTGCGGAGTGCAGGGAAAGCACCAAAAGGCAGTACATTTCCACTTCAGCAGATGGGAAACGTTTTTGATGAAATACACATGTTACATACTATTCAGCACGGATAACTGACGTCTTACAGTTCATTTTCAAATGGGTCTTTGATAATAATTAAGTTACAGTGCCATTAACTGTGCCAACATGCCTTCTCATCATATTTGCTGCAGCAAGCGGGACCCACATTGTTGGGTCTCACCCTCTGATATCCAGAATTATATAGGACATCTTTAACACAAGTTCTCCCAGGCCCAATTACACGGAAGTATGGGACATTGATGTTATCTTAACACTACTTCATGAGGTGGCTCCAGCTACATCCTTATCTTTAGCTGGCTCTCATAAGGTAGTTATCCTCATGGCACTGGCCTCAGTGCAACGGGTCCAGTCACTACATAAATTGTGATTGGACAGGATGGTTACATTTGCTAATAACATAATATTTTATGTTTTGATTTAATAAACCAGAACAAACCAGGGGCGTTAGGTCTCAAACTAGTTTCATGGTATACTCCATGGACCTTCGGTAATGTGTGGTCACACATTTACAACAATACATCTAGGTCACCCAGAGCCTTAAATGCTCCAAACTAGCAATGTTTGTTAGTTACAATAAACTTCATAGAAGTATTAGTTCTACCATCTCCAGGTGGTAAAAACGGGGTTTCAGAAAGTCATGAGTCGAGACTAATATTGTCCACACTTACCCCACCAGGGCTGCTACTACATTAGCTCCAAGGGTAATGTACATTCCAATGGACCACATCCTAGCAGCTGCAGGATGGTCAAACGAACATACATTCACAACATTTTATAATAACCCATTGCCAAACCGGGGTATTTGCCAGCTCCATTTTAGATTCTATTTTATAGTTTCCCCCTGGATGAAAGGGGACACTATTATTTTCTTTTGATGATTAAGCATCAGCATTTTAAAAAACTAGTCATGTCTGAATGCATTAATCTTTTTCACTCATCCATGGTCACTTCATACAGTGTGTAATGCATGGACTCATTTCCGGTATGAAATCACAGAGCTTTGAAATCTTCATGTAGTCACTCACGTGACTCTGAAGTTAAATAATAAGATTAAACGAGACTTACCAGTTTGAAGTTTGATCTTGATTTTATGAGGAGTTACAGTGAGCGATTACGTGCCCATCGCTCACAACACTCATATTATTAAGGTCATCTGGTAGTTCCAGTTCTTCAAATGTTACAATTTTCAGGTCAACTTCTCTTATCTGTGATTTCACACCGCTGCTTTGAAGATTGACGCACATGCGGGCTGACGGTCTTCTCACGTAATCGCTCATCGTAACTCCTCATAAAATCAAGATCAAACTTCAAACTGATAAGAACTCATTTAATCTTACTATTAAACATTAATAACAAAACATTATTGATTAAACATGCGAATTAAATTAAATACCAGAGCAAAAGGAGATTGCAGACATTTGGTTATTGAGTAGAGGAACTACTCGTGGAAAAAAAAGTAGTTTTTATGTCTACTTATGTCTGACTGTGGCGGTCATGACAGTCCGGAGTCGCCTTTTAAGAGAGAAGTGATTCAAAGAGTTTGTGGCCAGGTTGAGAGGGGTCAGAGATGATCTTACCCACTCGCTTCCTGGCTCTTGCAGTGTACAGTTCGTCAATGGAGGGAAGGTTGCAGCCAATAACATTCTCAGCTGATCGGATGCTTCGCTGCAGCCTCCAGGTATCGTGCTTGGTGGCTGAGCCAAACCGTACCATGGTGGAGAAGGTGAGAACAGACTCTACGATGGTCATGTAGAATTGGACCATCATTGCCTGTGGCAGATTGTACTTCCTCAGCTGCCGCAGGAACTACATCCTCCGTTGTGCCTATTTGACTGTGGAGTCGATGGTAGCCCCCCACTTAAGATGTCCTTGGAGATGATGGTTCCCAGGAACATAAAATACTCCACTGATGTGACTGTGGTGTTAATGATGGTGAGTGGGGTGAGGGGAGGGGAAGCTCTCCTAAAGTCTACAATCAATTCCACTGTCTAAAGAGCATTGAGCTCCTGGTTGTTGTGATGGCACCATGACGCCAGCTGTGACACTTCCTATTTGTAGGCAGATTCCTCCCCATCCTGGATCAGTCCAATCAGGGTTGTGTCATCTGCAAACTTGCAAAGCTTGACAGAGGAGTCAGTGGAGGTGCAGTCGTTGGTGTAGAGGAGAGGGGAGAGTACGCAGCCTTGCGGTGCTTCTATTCTGAGGGTCTGCGGGTCCGACATGTGCTTTCCCAGCCTCACATGATGCTTCCTGTCTGTCAGGAAGTTGATGATCCACCAACAGTGGGGTTCAGGCACAGTCAACTGGGAAAGTTTGGAGTGTGCACAATGGTGTCGAATGCAGAGCTCAAATCAACAAACAAAAGAACTATAAATAACTATAAGAACTATAAAGAACTATAACTTCCAACTATAAATTTAAGTAGAAACAATGTAATGGGATATTCTGTGATTGGGTTTGGGAACTGTCAATTAATGTATTGTGTGATCTTTATTTATGATTGGTTTGTATGGGTTGCCTCCGAGAACCTTTGACCTCCTGCCGACCCACTAGGACATCCTGGCAACCCACCTACGCCTCGAGAATTCTTGTTACTCTCTATGGTTCCAAGAATGCGGGATCTCCTCACGATCATGAATGCGACTCCCCGGCAACCACCCGCGAACATGTGGGGACCATGTGGCAGCTGCATAGTCTCCTGCAGTCGCCTAAAAAGTCACCTAAGTCCATGGGTGGGAATCCCGGGGGGGGATGGGCACGTAACCTCATGTTTTGAGAGGTGGGCGACAATGCCCCCCATGTCGGTCAGTAGGCATGATAATTCAACGTAATGAGTGGAGGAGAGAGGTGTCGGTCAGGGGCGGCAGTAGGGGGGGAGGGACTGAGGATAGAGTGTGGTGATTGGAGGAGGGAGACATCGTGGTGGAGCAAAGATCATAGAGTGGGGCTTGAATCAGCCCGTTCGTGGGGCCTTTCATCACCTGGCGCGGCTTAAAATCGGCAACTGGATGTTCCATCGCCCAGCGGTCAAATTGCTGTGTCGATGCGATTGAGGCTCCCAATGCCAGGCGATGGAAGATCCCGCGGCCGATTTTAAGCCGCACCGGGCGATGAAAGGCCCCGTGAACGGGCGGACGAAGCTGCTGTTGCTGGAGTTGAGTCGGTCACCAACCAGGTCAACTTCTGATGTTACCGTTCACAGGGCCCACGGCCGACACCTCGTGTGTGTGCGTGCGCGTGGCCACCAGTAAATTGTATGTTCCCCCCCCCCCCCCCCCCCCCATGTTTTGATAGCGATTGGGTGAGGTTTAGGAGCAGAATTACAGCAGCATTTCATTTCAATCGGAATCTCTTCCTCTCAGAGTCCAGTGGGATGTCGGCCAACTTCAACTCACCAACGTGTTTTGTTCATAACTTGTGCGACAGTTAAATGCAGACGTCTGCAAAAATCACCAATGCAGTAAAAACGTAGGGCGTTTATTTGGAGGTTGTTTAACCATATAACCAGGAAGTCATTACATCACGTCACTGACGGACTCATCACACGCAGGATATTACAATAGACAAAATACAATAGGTGCAGGAGTACGCCATTTGACCCTACAAGCCAGCAGTGCCATTCTCTGTGATCACGGCTGATCATCCACAATCAGTACCCCGTTCCTGCCTTCTCTGCTATTTTTAAAGGCTCTATCAACCTCTCTCTTGATAGCATCCAGAGAACCAGCCTCCACCGCCCTCTGAGGAAGAGAATTCCACAGATTCACAACTCTCTTGGTGGAAAAAATGTTTCCTCATTTCTGTTCTAAATGGCCGACCCCTTATTCTTAAACTGTGTGTGGCCCCTGGTTCTGGACTCACTGCAATCTCACAATTCTCTGAGTGCAAGGTAGAGAAACCGAGAGGGTCACGTCTCTCTGAGCTGTGAATAATGCTGAACACATGTCTACTCAAATGTGAGTGCCCTTAATGTGTTTTAAAAAAGAAAATGTGTTTGCTTTGAAATGCTGCACTGCAAAAATGGTTGTTGTTGGTGGAAGTAACCGCTTTGGAATGCTGCACTGCAAACATGGTTGTTGTAGGTGGTAACTTGACAACTTCCTGTTTGCACTCTATATTGATTTTAGATAAAACGCTTACACTTATGGCTGTGATTTTTCTCCATCTTACCCAGTCCCCTGCCACACATCAGGTGCAGAGAGTTCTTCCCATCAATGAAAAATAAAAGTGTTATTAGTGTTTTTTAAATTTTGGATGTGGTGACATGGCAAACTGTATGAAATGGTGTGAAACTGCATTTGAATTTGGTGGCCTTGCACCCTGCATGAAATGGTATGAACCTGCACTTGAATTTGGTGGCCTTGCATCCTGCTTGAAAAGGTATAAAACTGCACCTCAATTTGGTTATCACCTTTAAATTTTGCCCAGCTCACCTTAAATCTCTGCCATCTAATCTTTGACATTTCCACTCTGGGAAAATGGTTTTGACTGTCTACCCTATCAATGTCACTCATTCTTCTAAAAACTTCTATTAGATCTCCTCTGAGCCTCTGACACTTCAATGAAAATAATCAAAGTTTGCTCTTCATGGACTTTTCCCAGTAGATCAGAAATTAATGACATTGAATGCTTCAATCTGGCAGCTAATTCTTCACATATTTGGACATTAGCATCATGTGTAGGATCAACAGAATTAATCAAACTTTGAGCATCAGCGAAAGTCAGAAGTGTTTACCTGTGATCATGACTTTGATTAGTATATGCATTCTCTGGTTGTCATGTAATCATTAAAGTTCCATTTGTAATTCATGCCTTGCACCATTCAAGATCAACTCAATGATTTTAGCAACATGTTCGATGTTCAGGAAGTTTCAAGAACCTGATTATATGCAGAGTTTCACATCATTTATCAGGCACCTGGATTCTATACTTTGTGAACGCAATCAAGCTGACATAATGTTTCTTCCAGTGGTTCTGCATTTGACTCATCGGGTGTTGATTCTTGTGCTCACGTTCAGTATGCACAGCCAGATGCTCATAAGGTATAGGACGGAACTGCAGGTGCTGGTTTACACTGAAGATAGACACAAAAATCTGGAGTAACTCAGCGGTACATGCAACATCTCTGGAGAAACGGAATATGTGACGTCTCGGGTCGAGACCCTTCTTCAGACTGAGAGGGCCGGTTTTATCCAGCTTTATGTGTCTATCTTGCTCATGAGGTATGATCACTCCAACTTCACTTTTCACAAAGAAATTAGTAGAGGTGATGTGATTCCCCCACGCCTGCTCAAAGACCATTCAGCTGCACCGACGTAATCAATGATGCCCTCAATTACCACTTCCCCCCTTCCTAATCAGCTTGCAATCTCATCCGGCAGATGTGGAAGACCAATTCTCTGCTGAAAATGCTACCTGCCTTCCACCACATCTCAGGATAATTATAGATGCGTTCTCAGTGGGACGATCGGCTCACTGCCAGGGAAAGGAAGAAAGGCAAGTGCTCTACCTGCCTGCCATTCGAAGAGGATATCAGCTGCCTTCGACTGTGGCACAGACTGTTGTGCTACATGGTAAATGTGGAGTGAGCCAGTCTCCACTGACATGAATTATTAAGCACAGGTACTCATTCAGTATGGACATGATGATAAAAGACCATGTACATTATAGAAACCATGATGAATATGTCACTAAAAGCTTCAGGAAAAGATTTGATCATTTTGAATACAGGAAGAAAACATGATTTTAGATTTTAATAACAATTGCGTAATTTAACAAATTGAATCTGTACTGTTACATCCATACTATCGATGTTCTTCAGCAATGCTCTGCAGGTGGACTTGCTGTGAGTAACTTCATTATCTTTTCTGTCAGCTGCAGAAGATGGAGTTGTAATGTTAGCATTGCCAACAAGGGAATTTAACAGTGTGATGTCGGCTCCACACTCTGATTGCTCAGCTAGAAATGTGGGATAAGGAAGTCATGATTTGTATTCTTTGGTGGGAGCTCTAGTTACAGTTTCCCCATGTGGTTGTTCAGCCACAGTCGTGATATTAAATTATTTTACATTAGGTTGTAGATGATTATCAGAGCTATAAAGACAGCCGATCTATTTAACGGGTTCTATTTCTTACCTTTGCCACTGAGAAGTAGGCATGCCTTAGCTTTCAGAAGATGAATCTGTGTTGTAATGCAGTGTCAATCTTTACAATATTTTGTAGTGCCAAATAAAATGTTATCAGTTGTGTACCATTGAATTTGAGCTTGGTTAATTATCTTTCCTATCCACGATTGCAATTAATGTAGTGTAGTGGTTTAATTTAATACTTCTAGGGATATGAGAGTCACTGCTAAATGAGAGTTGTTGGCCGTATCAATCAGATGGTTTTGTCGAATACTTCAAAGGCTACTCAAGAGCTGAGCATTTTGTTGCCAAGGTGAAGTCAGACAAGATTAATAAATTGGTTTCATTTCTTGTCCAACTGGTATTTTACAACATGATACCAAGTTAAAGTAATTGGGGATGAACAGCCATGATCACATTGAATGGCGGTGCTGGCTCGAAGGGCCAAATGGCCTACTCCTCTACCTATTGTCCATTGTCTATTGTTTGCTTTTAAATTTTGTGCACCAACTTGGATAGATTTACTCATAATATTGCATCTGCATAATATTTTCGTTGATAGAGTTATATAGACATAGAGAGATACAGTGCAGAAACAGGCCCTTTGGCCAATTTGCCGACACTGGCCAACAGGTCCCAGCTACACTAGTCCCACCTGCCTGCATTTGGTCCCTAGCCCTCCAAAACCTGCCCTATCGATGTAACTGTCTAACTGTTTCATAAACGAAGGGATAGTCCCAGCCTCAACTACGTCGTCCTGCAGCTTGTTCCATACACCCACCGCCTTCTGTGTGCAAAAGTTACCCCTCAGATTCCCATTAAATCTTTTCCCCTTCACCTTAAACCAATGTCTTCTGGTCCTCAATTCCCCTACTCTGGGCAAGAGATTCTGCATCTACCTGATTTATTCCTCTCATGATTTTATACGTCTCAATAAGATCTCCCCACATCCTCCTGCTCTCCCAAGAGCTCACACCCTCTTGCCCTGACAACATCCTTGTAAATCTTCTCTGTACACTTTCCAGCTTGACAACTCCTTTCCCGTAGCAGGGTCTGCAAAATTGAAATTGAACTGCAATAGTCTAAATGCAGCCTGACCAACATCTTATGCAACTGCAACATGACCTCCCAACTTATATACTCATTACTCTGACTGATGACAGCCAATTTGCAAAATGCCTTTTTGACCACCTTATCTACCTGAGACTCCACCTTCAAGGAACCATGCATCCGCACTTCTAGATCCCTCTACTCTACAACACCACCCAAAGCCCTACCATTCACTGTGTAGGTCCTGCCCTTGTTAGATGTTCCAAAATGCAACATATCACATTTCTCTGCATTAAATTCCATCAACCATTCCTCAGCCCACTTGGCCAATCGATCCAGATCCTGCTGCAATCAATCACAACCATCTTCACTACCTGCAAAACTACCCACTTTTGTACCATCTGTAAATTTGCTAATCTTGCCGTGTATGTTCTCATCCAAATCATTGATACAGATGACAAACAGTAATAGGCCCAGCACCAAACCCTGAGGCACACTACTAGTCGCAGGCCTCCAGTCCGAGAAGCAGCCTTCCACCATCAATTGTCTATCCATTTAGCTATTGATGCATCAATGTTAGTCTGGCAATGTATCATTTAAGGGCCAGATTTAAGTCAATTTTGGTCATTAGATGCAGCTCACGCTTCGGTTGAGGCTTTCCAGGCAATTGACCAGAACCTCTGGTGACTCATGGAGAGTGACCAGAACCCCCGGGAACCTCTGGGAACCTCACGGGAACCTCTGGGAACCTCACAGAAACCTTGGGTGGGGCACACGGTCTCCAGAGGTTTCCGTTCAGGTTTCCTAAGTAGGACAGGGGCTTAACAATTGATTTCCATAGGATCTTTATGGCAAGCATCGATCTCAAAGATGCATGCTATCCAGATCCCATTCACAGGGAATACCGGAGATATTTGAAATTTATCTGGATGGGGCAATGATAACAGTTAAAGCGCTGCAAATTGGGCTAACTTCAGCTCACAGGTTATTTACCAAATTACCAAAACTGGTGCTTGGGCTGCACAGAGCTCAAGAACATTCTGGTTGATGTTTTAAATGCTGTATTTTACTAAAATTAAATGTTACAGCCGCAAACTATATTAAAGAAATTGGGGTTTCTCATCCATCCAGTTAAATTTATGTTGATACCAGGCACGTGCCGTGAGTAATTACTCAGGGTAGGCAGTCATCCGGCTTTCAAAAAATCTTAAAACCACGCATGCGCAGATTGTTCTCTTCGTAAACAATACAAAATAAGTAACAATTCAATTTTCCCAAGGGTTCTAAATCTCCTTTATTTTTTAATTACTGAATGGGTGGGGGACGGAGGATGAAGGCAGGTGGAGAGATGGTGGGAAAAACGGGAGCACATCGGGACGTTGAATCAGTTGTCATCTTATGGAATGACAATACTAATTCAAGGGTCCAATTGGAGGGGGAGTTCCTTTCACACCGTGTGGGGAGCCTGCGGCAGGGGTTAAATATGCGAGAAGGGAGAAGTTTTGAGAAGGAGGGGGACAGAGATCATATCAAACTCACTCACCGCTGCCGCAGCGCTCCGGGCAAGGACAGCAGAACTGGCCGCCACTTCCGGGGATAGAAGCAGCTCGGGTACGAGCGGCCACCGGGACCCAACACCAGAACTGACTGCTCTTCAGCGCCTTCTGATCACCTCTGGCAGTTCTCTTCGTCTGAACATCTCTCACCCTCCGTGTTAAAGAAGGAACTGCAGATGCTGGAGAAACATAGAAACATAGAAACATAGAAATTAGGTGCAGGAATAGGCCATTCGGCCCTTCGAGCCTGCACCGCCATTCAATATGATCATGGCTGATCATCCAACTCAGTATCCCGTACCTGCCTTCTCTCCATACCCTCTGATCCCCTTAGCCACAAGGGCCACATCTAACTCCCTCTTAAATATATCCAATGAACTGGCCTCAACTACCCTCTGTGGCAGAGAATTCCAGAGACCCACCACTCTCTGTGTGAAAAAATTCCTTCTCATCTCGGTCCTAAAGGATTTCCCCCTTATCCTTAAGCTGTGACCCCTTGTCCTGGACGTCCCCAACATCGGGAACAATCTTCCTGCATCTAGCCTGTCCAACCCCTTAAGAATCTTGTAAGTTTCTATAAGATCCCCTCTCAATCTCCTAAATTCTAGAGAGTATAAACCGAGTCTATGCAGTCTTTGTTCATAAGACAGTCCTGACATCCCAGGAATCAGTCTGGTGAACCTTCGCTGCACTCCCTCTATGGCAATAATGTCCTTCCTCAGATTTGGAGACCAGAACTGTACGCAATACTCCAGGTGTGGCCTCACCAAGACCCTATACAACTGAAGTAGAACCTCCCTGCTCCTATACTCAAATCCTTTTGCTATGAAAGCTAACATACCATTGGCTTTCTTCACTGCCTGTTGTACCTGCATGCCTACTTTCAATGACTGGTGTACCATGACACCCAGGTCGCGCTGCATCTCCCCTTTTCCTAATCGGCCACCATTTAGATAGTAGTCGGTTTTCCTATTTTTGCCACCAAAGTGGATAACCTCACATTTATCCACATTATACTGCATCTGCCAAACATTTGCCCACTCACCCAGCCTATCCAAGTCACCTTGCATTCTCCTAGCATCCTCCTCACAGCCAACACTGCCCCCCAGCTTAGTGTCATCCGCAAACTTGGAGATATTGCCTTCAATTCCCTCATCCAGATCATTTATGTATATTGTAAATAGCTGGGGTCCCAGCACTGAGCCTTGCGGTACCCCACTAGTCACTGCCTGCCATTGTGAAAACGACCCGTTAACTCCTACTCTTTGCTTCCTGTTTGCCAGCCAGTTCTCTATCCACATCAATACTGAACCCCCAATGCCATATGCTTTAAGTTTATATACTAATCGCTTATGTGGGACCTTGTCGAAAGCCTTCTGGAAGTCCAGATACACCACATCCACTGGTTCTCCCCCATCCACGCTACTAGTTACATCCTCGAAAAATTCCACAAGATTCGTCAGACATGATTTACCTTTCGTAAATCCATGCTGGCTTTGTCCAATGATTTCACCACTTTCCAAATGTGCTGCTATCCCATCTTTAATAACTGACTCTAGCAGTTTCCCCACTACCGATGTTAGACTAACTGGTCTGTAATTTCCCGTTTTCTCTCTCCCCCCCTTCTTAAAAAGAGGGGTTACGTTTGCTACCCGCCAATCCTCAGGAACTACTCCAGAATCTAAAGAGTTTTGAAAGATTATCACTAATGCATCCACTATTTCCGGAGCTACTTCCTTAAGTACTCTGGGATGCAGCCTATCTGGCCCTGGGGATTTATCGGCCTTTAATCCATTCAATTTACCCAACACCACTTCCCGACTAACCTGGATTTCACTCAAGTACTCCTTTGACCTGCGGTCCCCTGCTATTTCCGGCAGATTATTTATGTCTTCCTTAGTGAAGACGGAACCAAAGTAGTTATTCAATTGGTCCGCCATATCCTTGTTCCCCATGATCAACTCACCTGTTTCTGACTGCAAGGGACCTACATTTGTTTTAACTAATCTCTTTCTCTTCACATATCTATAAAAACTTTTGCAGTCAGTTTTTATGTTCCCTGCCAGTTTTCTTTCATAATCTATTTTTCCTTTCCTAATCAAGCCCTTTGTCCTTCTCTGCTGGTCTCTGAATTTTTCCCAGTCCTCTGGTATGCTGCTTTTTCTGGCTACTTTGTACGCATCATCCTTTGCTTTGATACTATCCCTGATTTCCCTTGTTATCCACGGATTCACTACCTTCCCTGATCTGTTCTTTTGCCAAATTGGGATGAACAATTTTTGTAGTTCATCCATGCAGTCTTTAAATGTCTTCCATTGCGTATCCACCGTCAACCCTTTTAGAATTGATTGCCAGTCAATCTTGGCCAATTCACGTCTCATACCCTCAAAGTTACCTTTCCTTAAGTTCAGAACCATTGTTTCTGAATTAACAATGTCACTCTCCATCCTAATGAAGAACTCGACCATATTATGGTCACTCTTGCCCAAGGGGGCACGCACAATAAGACTGCTAACTAACCCTTCCTCATTACTCAATACCCAGTCTAAAATAGCCTGCTCTCTCGTTGGTTCCTCTACATGTTGATTTAGATAACTATCCCTCATACTTTCCAAAAAATCCTCTTCCTCAGCGCCCCTGCCAATTTGATTCACCCAATCTATATGTAGATTGAAGTCACCCATTATAACTGTTTTGCCTTTGTCGCACGCATTTCTAATTTCCTGTTTTATACCATCCCCAACTTCACTACTACTGTTAGGTGGCCTGTACACAACTCCCACTATCGTTTTCTGCCCCTTAGTGTTTCGCAGCTCTACCCATACTGATTCCACATGCTCCAAGCTAATGTCCTTCCTTTCCATTGCGTTAATCTCCTCTCTAACCAGCAACGCTACCCCACCTCCTTTTCCTTTCTCTCTATCCCTCCTGAATATTGAATACCCCTGGATGTTCAGCTCCCAGCCTTGGTCACCCTGGAGCCATGTCTCCGTGATCCCAACTATATCATACTCATTAATAGCTATCTGCACGTTCAACTCATCCACCTTATTACGAATACTCCTTGCATTGAGACACAAGGCCTTCAGGCTTGTTTTTACAATGCTCTTACCCCTTTTACTTTTCACCTTGCTCCCTATTGCTTCCACCCTCGTTTTACACCCACCTGCCTCTCTGCTCTTGTACCCATCCCCCTGCCACATTAGTTTAAATCCTCCCCGACAGCACTAGCAAACACTCCCCCAAGGACATTGGTTCCATTCCAGCCCAGGTGCAGACCGTCCTGTTTGTACTGGTCCCACCTCCCCCAGAAATGGTCCCAGTGCCCTAAAAATTTGAATCCCTCCCCCTTGCACCATTTTTCAAGCCACGTATTCATCTGCAATATCCTCCTATTTCTACTCTGACTGGCCCGTGGTACTGGTAATAATCCAGAGATTATTACCTTTGAGGTCCTACTTTTGAGTTTATCTCCTAGCTCCCTAAATTCACCTTGTAGGACCTCATCCCTTTTTTTCCCTATATCGTTGGTGCCAATATGCACCACGACAACTGGCTGTTCACCCTCCCCCTCCAGAATATTCTGCAGCCGTTCAGTAACATCCCTGACCTTTGCACCAGGGAGGCAACATACCATCCTGGAGTCTCTTTTGCGGCCGCAGAAACGCCTATCTATTCCCCTGACAATTGAATCCCCTATTACAATAGCCCTTCCCCTCTTTTTTCCCCCATCATGTGCTGCAGAGCCACCCATGGTGCCATGAACTTGGCTGCTGCTGCATTCCCCTGATGAGCCATCTCCCTCAACAGTATCCAAAATGGTAAACCTGTTGACTAGGGAGATGACCGCAGGGGACTCCTGCACTACCTGCCTACTGTTTTGCTGGCTATTGGCCACCCGCTCCCTTTCTGTCCTCTTACCTTTTACCTGTGGCGTGACCAACTCGCTGTATGTGCTGTCCACGACTTGCTCTGCATCGTGGATGCTCCAGTATGAATCCAGCCGCAGCTCCAATCGTTCAATGCGGTCTGCCAGGTGCTGCAGCTGGACACACTTCCTGCAAATGTAGTCATCAGGGACACTGACCATATCCCTGATCTCCCACATGTTGCAGGCTGAGCAAACCACGGGACCAATCTCCACTGACATCTTACTCCCAAATTACTCTATTAAATATATATATATTTTTTTTATTTTATTTTATTTTATTTTTTTTATTTTTTATTAAACACAAAACTTTATTCTTTAAACTTTACTAATAAATAATGAATCCCTAACACCCAGAATCCTTAGCTCCCAGAGTCCTTAGCACCCAGAATCCTTAGCACCCAGAATCCTTAAACCTGAAGGCAGAAATGGAGAAATGTAAACCCCGCGTTCCAGCCAATCAGCTGCTTCCTCTGGTCCTCTTCAACCAATCAGAGGCTACACAGATTCCCCACCAGATTTCCTCACTGGAATATGGAACGTTGCAGATTTCGGTCTCACAGCGCAGGTAGCTCCACCCTCACTGACCCACGGCTCCCCGGGCCTCTGTGTCAGCAAGCCCCGCGCTAGATTTATACTCACAGCGCAGGTAGCTCCACCCTCTGTCTCCAACGGCTCCCCGGGCCTCTGTGAAAAGCAAGCCCCGCGCTAGGTTTATACTCACAGCGCAGGTAGCTCCACCCTCTGTCTCCAACGGCTCCCCGGGCCTCTGTGAAAAGCAAGCCCCGCGCTAGGTTTATACTCACAGCGCAGGTAGCTCCACCCTGTTTCTCCAACGGCTCCCCGGGCCTCTGTGAAAAGCAAGCCCCGCGCTAGGTTTATACTCACAGCGCAGGTAGCTCCACCCTCTGTCTCCAACGGCTCCCCGGGCCTCTGTGAAAAGCAAGCCCCGCGCTAGGTTTATACTCACAGCGCAGGTAGCTCCACCCTGTTTCTCCAACGGCTCCCCGGGCCTCTGTGTCAGCAAGCCCCGCGCTAGGTTTATACTCACAGCAGGTAGCTCCACCCTGTTTCTCCAACGGCTCCCCGGGCCTCTGTGAAAAGCAAGCCCCGCGCTAGGTTTATACTCACAGCAGGTAGCTCTACCCTCTGTCTCCAACGGCTCCCCGGGCCTCTGTGAAAAGCAAGCCCCGCGCTAGGTTTATACTCACAGCAGGTAGCTCCACCCTCTGTCTCCAACGGCTCCCCGGGCCTCTGTGAAAAGCAAGCCCCGCGCTAGGTTTATACTCACAGCAGGTAGCTCCACCCTCTGTCTCCAACGGCTCCCCGGGCCTCTGTGAAAAGCAAGCCCCGCGCTAGGTTTATACTCACAGCAGGTAGCTCCACCCTCTGTCTCCAACGGCTCCCCGGGCCTCTCCCGGGTTACACAAAAAGCTGGAGAAACTCAGCGGGTGCAGCAGCATCTAAAGAAGGGTCTGAGTCTGAAGAAGGGTCTCGACCCGAAACGTCGCCTATCTCCTTCGCCCCTTAGATGCTGCTGCACCCGCTGAGTTTCTCCAGCTTTTTGTGTAACCCCCATCTCTCACCTGCCGTTCGCCGGCTTCGCTCATGTCAACTGCGTCCCGCAAATCCTTAAATTCCCACAGCCAAGTAACCTAAACTGGACCCGTGAACGCGCTGTCGGAATTTAAAGATTTGCGGGAAGCCGGCCGGCGACCGGCAGGTGAGAGATGTTCAGACGGAGAGCACTGCCAGAGGTGAGTGAGGACCAGCAGAAGGGGCTGAAGTGGCAGGGTCCCGGCGGCCACTCGCAGTCACCCGAGCTGCTTCCTTCCGCGGAAGTGGCGGCCAGTTCTGCTGTCCGTGTCCGGAGTGCTGCGGCTACCACCCGAGCTGATCCACTCCCCGGCCACAATAAAACCATATGGCAATACAGCACGGGAACAGGCCATCTCGGCCCTTTTAGTCCGTGCCGAACACTTAAACCCCTGTCTCACGGTGCGAGTTGGCCCACGAGTGACCCTGAATTTTCAATCGTGGTGATAAACATGTTTGATTTTTTCCACGAGTCAAATTAACTCTTCAAGTTAAAAATGGAAACATTTAAACTCGTTGTAGCAACGTAGTGGCCCGTGCGTTTACCTTAGTGACTCGTAAGTCTACCGTGGGAACGTTTCATAATCTGTTCGTTCGCTCCAGTAAAGACTGATCCAAAGATAGACACAAAATGCTGGAGTAACTCAGTGGACCAGGCAGCATCTCTGGAGAGAAGGAATGGAGTCGAGACCCTTCTTCAGACTTACCCGAAACGCCACCCATTCCTTCTCTCCAGAGATGCGGCCTGTCCCACTCCAGCATTTTGTGTCTATCTTCGGCCTTTCTGCGATGATCTGCAACTTGTCCTTTATTACTGAAGCACCTGCCCCGTGGCTTCGTATTCGTCTCAATGAACGGCTGTAGGATTACACAAAAATCTGGAGAAACTCAGCGGGTGCAGCAGCATCTAAGGAGCGCAGGAGATAGGCGACGTTTCGGGTCGAGACCCTTCTTCAGACCTGCTGACCTTCTTCATGCTGCTGCACCCGCTGAGTTTCTCCAGCTTTTTGTGTAACCCTCGATTCTCCAGCATCTGCAGTTCCTTCTTTAACACGAACGGCTTTAGGACGCGGTTAAAGACCTGCCGGAGGGGCAAGTCTGGGCAGTGAGTGGGTTGTGTCCACGTGTGATGCTCCATCCACCCCCCGGGGCCGAGAGTGTGGGATTGTGAAGGAACTGCAGATGCTGGTTTGCACCGAAGATAGACACACACAAGAAGGGTCTCGACCCGAAACGTCGCCTATCTCCTTCGCTCCTTAGATGCTGCTGCACCCGCTGAGTTTCTCCAGCTTTTTGTGTAACCCATAGACACACACAATGCTGGAGTAACTCCGAGGGACTGGAGCATCTCTGGAGAGATGGGATGGGTGAGATTTCGTGTCGAGACCCTACTTCAGACTTCTCCAGAGATCCCGCTGAGTTTACTCCAGTAGTTGGTGTCTATCCCGGTGGCAGGGAGCCGGGCTTGGCCGACCCGCCGCCTCTACTTGCCGGTCAGTCGGGTGATCATCGCCCTCCGCCCGGAATGCAGCGGAGTTTTGCACCCGGCGAGTTGTCCAGCGCTCACGGTGGACGAGGGAGGACAGCAACAGGCCAGGTAAATGAATAGGAGCACATAAATGAGTCTAGCATTTCTTGTTTTTATGTTTTAATTTACAAGCCGCTTCACGCGAGGCAAGTTTTATTTTCAGTCCGAAGAAGGGTCTCGACCCGAAACGTCACCCATTCAACGATAGACACACACAAGCTGGAGTAACTCAGCGGGACAGGCCGCATCTCTAGAGGGAAGGGATGGGTGATGTTTAGATCCAAATGCTGGAGAATTTCAGCTGGTCGAGACCCTCCTGTCACCCATCCCTTCGCTCTATAGATGCTGCTGCACCCGCTGAGTTTCTCCAGAATTTTGTGTACGCTCGATTTTGCTGCATCTGCAGTTCCTTATTTAACACTGCTGGAGTAATTCAGCGGGTCGAGATCCTTCTTCAGAAGACGAGCCCCCCCCCCCCAGCACCCCCAACCACCTTCCACCTCAACGTACGCCTGGGCACCAATGCAGCTCAAGAGGCGAACCCTGAGCTCCGTCTCCCTACAATCTGAACAGCGGCTGCGGCCGGCCGGCACCCGGCATGGACTTCTCACCCCTCACACACTTTTACTCTCACCTAGTCCCATCTCACCTGCACTCAGACCGGAGCGTGGCAAGTGAGTTACTGACCCCAATCCCCTCCTTCACAACGCCAGACTGCCCAAACACTGTGAACGGAGCTCTCCCCCCACCCCGGGAACTACAGTATTTAAAAACATAAAGCACAAAGAAATGCACTTACCACATTATTGGTACATTAAGTCCATTCTCCATTTGTTTGCTAAGATACTATTAAAATAATGGCAATCCATATTTGAACATCCCGCCAAGAAACTCGCGATGCGCATGCGCAGAAAGATGATGCACATGCGCAGTGCTGCAAAGGCAGAATTTCTGCTGCCTTCAGCTTCCATTGAATCTGACGGCTTCAGGCAGCGCTGACGGCACGGGGGCTGCACAGAGCTTCCCGTGTTACAAGCGCTGCGGGTGAAAGGCACGGAGAATTATGCCTACCTAAGAGATCAATCTCTTACAAAGGCATAATTCTCCCATGCCTTTACTATTTATATTTAAAAATTGCCATTTCATAATTTTAGTCAGGGTAGGCAGTGCCTACCTTGCCTACCCTGACGGCACGTGCCTGGTTGATACCAATCAGAACTATTGATTATTAGGATTTACCTTTAATGATTAACTTAACAGTGACTCTGCCCTGGGGCAAGAGATTGGAATTAATAGAAGCCTGTAACAATTTTGTTGTTATGTAGCAGCCTTTTATTCATCAATTGTAATTGGCAATATAGTAGCTGTTTCAGCTGTGCAATTTGGGACTTTGCATTATCAGAACTTACAACGTGCAAAGAATTAACCTCTCAAGTACCATATAGGTCATTATTAACAGAACTATGCTATTACCAGCTGAAGCTACCAAAGTCACAACAGTGGCAGTATTCAGCATTGCTCCAGTAATTTTGGTCAATAATCTTCAGCAATTACAAACTGATGCTAGTGCTCAAAGATGAGAAATTACAAATGTCATCTCCAGTTACGGAGGCAGATGAGTTTTACATGAGTTAACAAATTTTCAGTTATTGGTATCAACTACATATAAACACTAGGTGCATTCTATAGGTTAAAGGTTATTGTGCGAATATGTATAATCTGCATGCTCCACTCCAAGTTGATACACTGGTGGTGGCATATGTTAGTCACATGGGTGCAATCTAGTTAAAGTATCCTGTGATATTTACTTAACCTCATTTGGCGCTATTGTATCATCACGTGAAATCAATGACAACACAGAATGGATGTTGGATCACAAAATATTTAGTGACATTATGGCTCGATGGAACACTGAATATGCTGTGGCGAGAGATACATTATCGCCACACTGGGGAGGAATGTTCTTGCATGTCTTTCCTCCATTCTGCCTCATAAGTCGGGTCTTGCAATAAATCTAGCAAGATCTCGCTTCAGGCTTTCGAACTGCCTGAGTGGCCTATGAAGCCATGGTTCCCACTAATGTTGGGAATAATAACAGAACCTTATATGGTTATTCTAAACATAAAACTCTCGCTGGTTCAGCCCGTGACTCGGGAAACCAGCCTCTGCATGATAAATCAACTAATTGACTTGCAGACTCTGAGACGACTATTCCTGCGGCTCGGGTTGTCAAACTGATCCATGTATGTGCTCACTGCAGAGTGCAGGGATAGCACCAAAAAAGGCAGTACATTTCCTCTTCTGGAGATGGGAAGCGTTTTTGTTTAAATACACATGTTACATATAATACAGCACGGACAACTGATGTCTTGAGTTCAATTTCAAATGGGTCTTTGACAATAATTAAGGTATAGTGCCATTAACTTAACTTAATAAATAGAGAGGGTACAGAGGAGATTTACTAGAATGTTGCCTGGGTTTCAACAGCTAAGTTACAGAGATAGGTTAAATAAGTTAGGTCTTTATTCTCTGGAGCGCAGAAGGTTAAGGGGGGACTTGATAGAGGTCTTTAAAATGATGAGAGGGATAGACAGAGTTAATGTGGACAAGCTTTTCCCTTTGAGAATAGGGAGGATTCAAACACGAGGACATGACTTTAGAATTAAGGGACAGAGGTTTAGGGGTAACATGAGGGGGAACTTCTTTACTCAGAGAGTAGTAGCGGTGTGGAATGAGCTTCCAGTGGAAGTGGTGGCGGCAGGTTCGTTGGTATCATTTAAAAATAAATTGGATAGGCATATGGATGAGAAGGGTATGGAGGGTTATGGTATGAGTGCAGGCAGGTGGGACTAAGGGAAAAAAGTTGTTCGGCACGGACTTGAAGGGCTGAGATGGCCTGTTTCCGTGCTGTAATTGTTATATGGTTATATGGTTTAACTGTGCCAATGTGCCATCTCATCATATTTGCTGCAGCAAGTGGGACCCACACTGTTGGGTCTTACCCTCTGATATGCAGAATTATAAAGGATATCTTTAACACAAGTTCTCCCAGGCCCAGTTACACGGAAGTATGGGACATTGACGTGACATTAACACTACTTCATCAGGGGCCTCCAGCTGCATCCTTATATTTAGCCAGCTCTCATAAGGTAGCTATCCTCATGGCACTGGTCTTAGTGCAACGGGTCCAGTCACTACATAAGTTGCGACTGGAACGGATGGTTACATCTGCAAATTACAAAATATTTTATGTTTATGATTTACTTAACCAGAACAAACCAGGGGCGTTAGGTCTCAAACTAGTTTTCATGGCATACCCCATGGACCTTCGGTAATGTGTGGTCACACATTTACAACAATACATCTAGGTCACCTAGACCCTTAAAGGATCCAAACTAGCTATGTTTGTTAGTTACAAAAAACCTCATAAGAAGGTATTAGTTCAGACCATTTCCAGGTGGTTAAAACTGAGTTTTGGCTAATGCATGAGTCGATACTAATATTATCAACTTTCACTCCACCAGGAACGCTACTACATCAGCTCCAAGGGTTATGTATGTTCCGCTGGACCACATCCTAGCAGCTGCAGGATGGTCAAACGAACTTACTTTCCAAACATTTTATAATAACCCATTGCCAGACCGGGGTATTTGTCAACTCCATTTTAGATTCTGTTGTATAGTTTCCCCCTGGATGAGAGGGAACCCTATTATTTTCCTTTGATGATTGAAGTATCAGCATTTTTAACAAACTAAGTCATGTCTGAATGCATTAATCTTTTTCACTCATCCATGGTCAATTGATGCAGTGTGTGACGCATGGACTCGTTTCCGGAATGAAATCACAGAACTTTGAAATCTTCACGTAGTCACTCACGTGACTCCAAAGTAAAATAATAAGATTAAATGAGAACTTACCAGTTTGAAGTTTGATCTTTATTTTATGAGGCGTTATGATGAGCGATTACGTGCCCACCGCTCCCAACCCTCATATCATAAAGGTCATCTGGTAGTTCTACTCTTCTCTAATCTTACTCTGTTCAGTTCAACCACTCTTATCTGTGATTTCACACCACTGCTTTGAAGATTGACTCGCATGCGGGCTGACGGCTTTCTTCACGTAATCACTCATCGTAACTCCTCATAAAATAAAGATCAAACTTCAAACTGGTAAGTTCTCATTTAATCTTACTATTAAAATGCATGAAAACACTAACAAGTAAATGAAAAGATCTAAAAAAACGTGTAACGTAGCAAACTTACTTTTTTCCCAAAGGATCATAGACCCAGTTCAAATGAATAGAATTCCTCACAAGGTCTCGCTGGTGTGTAGCTGAGGGCTCCATGCATAATTAATTTAGATCTTCTCCTTAATGGATCACTGCTGCACTGCTGGATTCAGTGGTGAGGGCAGCACAGAGTGGATTGTCAGATGCACTGCCATCTTTACCTCAAGACATCTTGGGCCTCTGCATCTCAGCAAGAGAGTCAAGAATGCCAGCCAGAACAATTCAGCCTGCCAAGGAAATTAAAATAACCATGCTCCTAGTGAAGGCAATGGAAGAGATGGCAGGACGTCAATGTTGGCGTTCATAATGCTTCCAACATCAAGGAAATTGCCAGCAAGCACCAAGGAGGAAGTTCAGGTACATGGATAAGACAGGTTTGAAGGGATATGGACCAAACACAGGTAAGTGTAGCTGGGACATTGTTTACAAGTATGGGCAAGTTGGGTCAAATGGCCTGTTTCCATCCTGTATCACTCATTGACTCTAACATAGTGAAAAAAGGCAGGCAGAATTAAAGTGGGTCAGAAAAGGTAGTTTGTGATTTTGTAGCCTGCTCTTTCCAAGTGCGAGTACACAGGAGTCTGAATCATTTAGCTGCATCAGAAAAAGGGCTTTACATTATGATCTTACAAACGTAAAGGTACCATTTGGGGGAATAATATTTCAGCCCAGAGCTTCATTCAGTTAAGGACGAGGTGGACCGTTTACATCCTGCAAATCTTTACGACTCTTTTAGAACTGAGAATGACCTCAGAAAGCTACCATTTAAATCTCAAAGTGGATGTTTTCTCAGGGTACAGCTGTCAATTCTGCAGCAAAGGTCTTCAATCAGCACCTCCCAAGAATGATAATGTTGTTAAGAACTGTGAGTAAATGTAAAGCAAGAAAAGACAATTCTTATCATCAGGTTTGCTTCTTCCCAGACTGCTCTTTAATGGACTCAATTCAATCCATCGAATCTCATGAGAAAGCTTCAACAAAGCTGCTTCTTCCAACCACAGTAAATCCAACAAATAACGGAATACCAATTGAGATCTCGGCCTGAAATGATAACTTAAATACGTTGCCTTGCGAGATATCATAATTCATCATGATTTAGTCAAGGGAATTACAAGTCTATATTCTTCCCAAGAGATGGTGATGGAGTTATGCACATTGGGAATGCTGAGGATTTTCCTGCAGTAATTGCCTTCAAAACCAGGAACTGGTCACATTTAATCTTTTTATACGCTATACATCCTTCCAACATACTTGTATTGATTTTATTACGGATTTACATGCACGTACATGAAGACAAATAGAACTGAATTGACAACTTCTTCAGAGATAAGGCAATTTTCAAAATAATTTAATTTTATTGCATCAGGATTTAATAGTCTAGAAATAGAAGGATTTATATCTCTTTCTGCCAGGAACTTGGTGCTTGTGTTCAACTAAGAACATCTCAGCAAACAAGCCGGAGCTACAGATGACACTCAACGCATCGATGTATAGAAGTCCATTAATGAGACCATTGACAAATTCTAAGCTTTGGAGGTCTGGAACCCTTTATTAGACCCTGAAATGTTAATTCTGTTTCTCTTTCCACAAATTCTAAGTGACCTGGCTAGCAGACAGGAGGCAAAGGGTAGGAGTAAACGGGTCCTTTTCAGAATGGCAGGCAGTGACTAGTGGGGTGCTGCAAGGCTCAGTGCTGGGACCCCAGCTATTTACAATATATATTAATGATTTGGACGAGGGAATTCAATGCAACATCTCCAAATTTGCAGATGATACCAAGCTGGGGGGTATAGCTAGGTGTGAGGAGGATGCTTGGAGGCTGCAGGGTGATTTGGATAGGCTGAGTGAATGGGCAGATGCATGGCAGATGCAGTACAATGTGGATAAATGTGAGGTTATCCACTTTGGTGGCAAAAACATGAGGGTAGACTATTATCTGAATGGTGGCAGATTAGGTAAGGGGGAGATGCAACGAGACCTGGGTGTCATGGTACACCAGTCATTGAAAGTAGGCATGCAGGTGCAGCAGGCAGTGAAGAAAGCAAATGGTATGTTAGCATTCATAGCGAAAGGATTTGAGTATAGGAGCAGGGAGGTTCTACTGCAGTTGTACAGGGTTTTGGTGAGGCCACACCTGGAGTACTGCGTACAGTTTTGGTCTCCAAATCTGAGGAAAGACATCCTTGCCATAGAGGGGGTACAGAGAAGATTCACCAGACTGATTCCTGGGATGTCAGGACTTTCATATGAGGAAAGATTGGATAGACTCGGTTTGTACTCGATGGAATTTAGAAGATTGAGGGGGGATCTTATAGAAACCTACAAAATTCTTAAGGGGTTGGACAAGCTAGATGCTGGAAGATTGTTCCCGATGTTGGGGGAGTCCAGAACAAGGGGTCACAGTCTAAGGATAAGGGGGAATTCCTTTAGGACCGAAATGAGGAAAACATTCTTTACACAGAGAGTGGTGAGTCTCTGGAATTCTCTGCCACAGAAGGTAGTTGAGGCCAGTTCATTGGCTATATTTAAGAGGGCGTTAGATGTGGCACTTGTGGCTAAAGGGATCAGGGGGTATGGAGAGAAGGCAGGTACGGGATACTGAGTTGGATGATCAGCCATGATCACATTGAATGGCGGTGCAGGCTCGAAGGGCCGAATGGCCTACTCCTGCACCTATTTTCTATGTTTCTATGTTTCTATGACCTGTTAACTCTGAAGAAGGGTCTCGACCTGAATCGTCGCCTATTGCTTTGCTCCATAGATGCTGCCTCACCCGCTGAGTTTCTCCACCTGTTCCCTCATTCCAGTATTTTTCACCCTTTAATCAGATTTTCAGCATCTGCAAGTTTTCGATTTCCATCTTGGGCTTTTACTGGTGAAATTATATAGATAGTTGTAGCTGTTAAGTAAGCATGGGAACAATATTGGTGTAGGTGATATATCAACACATTACTAAACCAAAGGTGCTGCAGGAATGGCGATAGTAATCTGATGGAGAATAGTAAACAATGTGGTGAAATAGATTTGAAGATGTTATAACTTAAGTGTAAAGGTTCATCGTCTTCACAGGTTCAAAGGTTAATTTATTGGTCACATACACCAATTGGTGTAGTGAAATGCTTCTTGCCAATGCAGCACATAAAAAAAGAATACAGACATAACAATAATAAAGAGATTTTAAACATAAAAAAACATCCACCCACAATGGTTCCTATTATGAGGGAAGGCACAATGTCCAGTCCCCATCCCATGTCCACCCATAGTCAGGCCTATTGAGGCCTCCGCAGTCTCCTTCACGGAGGCCCGATGTTCCAGGCCGTTCTCGCCGGGTGATGGTGCTCCGGTGTCAGGAGAATCCTCTCAGCGGCTTGGGACACCTGGAACAGCCACTTCTTTACCAGAGTCCGCGATTTCCAAAGCCAACACGGCCGCGCTGGATGGAGCTCCACCACTGGCTCCTGATGTTGAAGTCAGCGCCGCTGCCCGCAGCTGGCCGCTCCACAGACCCGCAGCTCCGCGATGTTTTGTGTCAGCGGTCTTCAGCTCACCGGAGTTCCAGCGCGGCGACCCAGGCAAGGCATCACCCACTCTGCGATAGCACTCCAGCGCTGCGCCGTTGTCGAAGCCGAGGTTCTGGGCGGGCCCGTCAGGAAACGCCGCTCCAGGCCCGCTAAAAACTCACTAAAAATAAGGAAAAGAGTGAAAAACAAACAGCTACAGGCTGGGCAGCCATACCATACTGGACGGCGCCCCTTTCAAAATCAAAATTCTAAATACCACAGTGACTTGTCAGGGATGGTATATTCCTCGTATAAATATATATTTTTTCACTGGCATCTCCCAAATGGCACATGCGACGGGCGTGTCCGGGGGAGCCACTCAGCCGCCAAACAACTGTGCCGCTGATCGGAATGCACCCCAGTAGACCTGACATCCCACAAGCCTTGCAGGGGACTGCGGAGAAGCCGGGAGATGAGGTTGTCTGGGCTCAAGGAGTCTCGGCGGTGGTGGCAGCGTGAGCCTCAGCGGCAGCGGGAGCCTCGGTGGCAGCGGGAGCCTCAGCAGCAGCGGGAGCATCGACAGCAATGGGAGCCTCGGCAGTGGCGGTGAGGTCTCAGCAGCAGCGTGAGCCTCGGCGGCAGCGTGAGCCTCAGCGGCAACGTGAGCCTCAGCAGCTACGTGAGCATCGGCAGCAACGGGTCCCTCGGCAGTGGCGGTGAGGCCTCAGCAGTAGCTCTACCTCTGTGCCACCGTGCCGCCCACTGTGTGCTAAAAGTTACATCAAGGTGTTGACACAAAAAATGGACATGCGAGGAGAAGAAAGCTGAACTCTGTTTTCCATGGCCAGGTATGCAGGGAGTATTGCTGAACTTCGCATTAGATCAAAGAAACTGCAATCACAACTCTTTATGAAAAGTAGGATATTATCTTAAAAATCAGGGTGGCACAGTGGTGCAGCTGGTGGAGCTGTTGGCTCAGTGCCTGAGACCTGTATTTGATCCTGATCTCGGGTGCTATCTGTGTGGAAATTGCACGTTTGCCTTCTGATCATGTGGCTTAGTGCACCGGTGTCCTCTCACATCCCAAACACATGCATGTCTGAAGGTTAATTTACCTTCTGTAAAATTTCCCCTAGTGGATAAGAAAGTGGTCAATGCATTTCGTTGTCTCTGTACTGTACACTGACAATGACAATTAAAATTGAATCTGAATCTGAATCTGAGTGGGGTGACATAGGACCAGTGTGAATGGGTGATCAGTGGTTGCAGTGGACTTGCTGGGCTCAGGGGTATGTTTCCATGTTGTCTCTTCAGGCATAAACATTAGACTTCTTAACCATATAGATCCTGCAGTAAAGGGAAAGATGACTTGACCAGTCACTGAAAGTTGAGTCCCATTAATTTGAGGGGGAATAAATCTAAGGAACATTTGTAAAGGTCCTGTCCCACTTAGGCATTTTATTTAGGCAACCACAGGCGACTAGGCTGTTGCCTGTATGGTTGTGAGTATTCCCTTCAGTCACCCAAAGAGTCGTAGCACCTTTCTGGTCACCGCTGGATTTTCAGCATTTTGAAACATTTTCAGTCACAGTCAGTGACAGTGGGTTTGATGCCAAAGAGCATAGCTTGACTTCTCCTGACATAGATGATGTCGTAGTATTCGCCAGGTTAACGTACGTTGTCGCCAGATGACATAGGTTGTCGCCGGTGTTGACTTTGTCTTTTTTGTTGTTAAATAATGATTCTATTTCAAATTTTATGTTGAAGGAGGGTCCAGTCCCGGTTTTTCGGCGACCTGCTTCAACTATGACAGTTGCCGGCAGTCGCCTAAAAATAGCCTAAGTGGGACAGGCCCTTAAGTATCCTTAGATATCAGCTCACAGAATAACGCTGCTGATAGAGCTGCCTGAGACCCATGGTTGATACTGACCTCAGGTGCTGTCTGTGTGGAGTTTGCATGTTCTCTCTGTGGCTCCATGGGTTTCCTTCTGGGGGCTCCAGTTTCTTCCCACATCACAAGTATGTGCAGGTTTGTAAGTTAATAGCATGTTGAGAGTGGATGTGAAAATGGGATAACACAGAACTAATGTGAACGGTGAACGATGGTCGGCATGGGCTCAGTGGGCTGAAGGGCCTGTTTCCATGATGTGTCATTCAATCAGTCAATCGAGAGTAGAGATAAAAGAATGAGTATCTCAGTGTTAGCTATTACATTTAGATTATTGTAATTTCTCAACCTCAACAAAATGTATTTTACTGTAAAATAAACAATCCTGTTTTTTTTGGGTCACCTACAAATTGCTAGTCAAGACTTCTTCACTGATTGCAGCAATTTGATTATGTCCATTGCAAAGGCAGAGGAAGACATAACTAGGCGGAGGAAGACATCAATGGTTGACTCATCATTGTTGTCAGAGTTCTCTTGACATTGGCAAATTTTCATCAATGCCCAAAACTTGATAAAAGACATTTGAATAAGAACGTGGATAGGAAAGGTTCAGTGGGATATGGGCCACACGCGGGCAGGTGGGATTAGTGCAGATGGGAGTTCTTGGTCGTCATGAGCAAGTGGGCTGAATGGTCTGTTTCCACGCTGTATGAACCACAACTCTTTATGGTTACTCCAATGGTCTTTAACCCAATGATTTATTCTTCATTCTATAAAAGATGAAACATACTGCAAAAATTGAATATAATGAGGATGATTTAGAATTTAGACAAACATATGTTTCTGCCTGTGCAGAAGTAGTCAGATATTCCATCAGCTTCTGATGCTGATCTCTTTTTGTTTGCCATTAAATTTGCCTTGAAATTGAAAGTAAGGTTGAGAAATAGCATTTGGCATTGCATGTTCTTTCAGCCTACTGGACCATGCAGAACAGGCCAACACACAGGAACAGTGCACTGGAGTAGGAAGAGACAAACTCTTGACAGAAATATGTTACTGTGGCATGGCCTCACGGAGCAGCTCTCTCGGCCAATGCTCAGTGAGGTTCAGTGCATCAGTAAACCAACATGACACAGCTACAAAGCAAGAATAAGAAACTGAAGAAACATTCCTTCACTGCTGTTAGGTTTACTGGACTATACGTCCCAGGGTTTAATTTTTCAATCCTTCTTATGCAGAGATACAACATTTGAAGAAGTGACCAAGAATAGTAATGAGTTCCAGCCACCCTCCAGTCTTCCGGCACTTCATTCTTCATCACCAACTTCACTGCCTAAGATGCATTTATTTTATTGTCAACTGCAAACGTACTAATCATGCCTTGTACATTCTCATCCAATTTGTTGATATAAACCATAAACATCAAGGGGATTAACACCGAACCCTGAGGCACACCACTAATTACAGGCCTCCAGTCTATGAAGAAAATCTCGCACCATTATCTTCTGCCTCCTACTATGAAGCTAATGTGTGTTCAATGTGTATCCAATTAGCTAGCTCTCCCTGTACCCCATGCGATCTAATTTTCCACAACTGCTTACCATGTTGACCTTATCAAAGGCCTTGCTGGTCCAAATAGGCTGTCTATGGCCATTCCCTCATTAAATTATTGGTTACTCCTCAAAAAACAATACATTTTGTTAAACATGATTTCTCATGTACAAAATCATGCTGACTGCCTGTAATCAATCCATGTCTTTGCAAATGAATGTATATTTTATCCCTCAGAATACTCTGCAGTGTAGTCAGCGGCTCCCAGCTTGTGGGGATGCCATTGGAATGGCAAGAAAGTAACGCTAGAGTCACTTGGGGTCAGTGGCTCAGACATTGGTCCGCAGGCAAGGAATTAAATGGGACTAATTCACCCTATTTGGACTCAGGTGAGTCGGGCTACAAAGGGTTTCTCCTTATAATAAAATGTATGTATGTTATAGTGTTTTTGCTTAAAGTTAAAAGCTAATGGCAAAGTTAAAGTCATAAAAAGTTGTTGTTATATGTCTCTGACAATGTAATCTTTGTTGTTTAGCAGAAGTTGCTGTGAATTGTGTTAACCCTTCACAGGTAAAGCTGTAAACTAAAATTGTTGATTTAGTGAGCTTACACTGTAATGGGACAGGCTGCACCAGCAGCACCTGACAGGGCTGAGTGTTTGTAGATGGGACTGGGGAAAATAAATGGTCGGCACGGACTGGAAGGGCTGAGAAGGCCTGTTTCCATGCTGTAATTGTTATATGCTTATATGGTTATAGGGCTGCTTCATGTATGAAAGTGCTGGCCTACGGGAGAGCCATGCTAGCAGCACATGGTACAGGACTGTTTCATGTCAAAAAGTGCCGGCCTTTACGAAAGGCGGCACCAGCAATGCCTGGGACAGGGTTGCACAAGTCCACACATAATCTGCTATGCCCAAGAAGTCGGGAGATGATTCTCCACCGTGGCTGGATAGCAAGGCCCATGGAGTCGGGGGATGAATTCCTCACCGGGGCTGGATAGTGCATTTGAAACGGCTATCCCAAAAACAGCAACTGTTGCATAAAGTGCTACAGAGGTCTACCTCTTGGAGACAGAGACCAAGACGGGTCAGTATCCTGCTGACACTGAGTCTCAGGGTATGGCCGGCGGGCATACCCCAAGGGATGAAGGGCACATGTCAGAGGTACCTTTTTTCCTGACAACAAAGTTGCCATCCCAACAGAAAATTCTATTTGGTTTAAGGCCAATGGGTTTAGCTCAGTATTGGTATCCTGCGGCCTGCAGCAGCACCTGTTTAGGGTTGCCTACAAATCACCCTCTCTGAGGAGGGAAGAGCAAAAGGTCAAGATATAACTGAGCCAGCCGCTGAATCTGTTATTCAGGTTATAGCAATCTGTTATAAAACTGAGTTTTATTTTCATCAAGAGTAATCGGCAATATAGTAGCTGTGTTTCAGCCGAGCAAATCAAGGAACTGATATCGTGTAAGTAGCAATTAGACCATTGTTAACAACCTTATGCTATTGTCAACTGAAGCTATCTCAGTCACAATGATGAAGTAACAGAATTCAGCATTGCTGAACATGACAATAACTCATTGAACTTGAACTTGAAACTCGCTACAGTAGTGTGGTCGGTTGAATTCAGTAATTACAAACTGATGCTAGGACTCTAAGATGAGAAATTCCGAATACCATCACCAACGTGGAGGTATTGGAGATTGCTTGAGTTACTAATTCTTCAATTGTTGGTATCAACTAAATATATATGCTAGATGCACCCCATGGGTAAGGGGCTATTGAGCGAATATTCATATTCTACATGCTCAAATTCAAGTTGCTGATCTACGATGGTGACATATGTTAATCACATGGTAATCAAGTAAAAGTATCCTGTAATAATTACCTAAATCTCCTTTGCCACTGGTGTATCACCCAGTTCAGGTCGATGATAACACAGAATAAGTGTTGGATTACAAATTATGATGAAAGTATGGATCAATACCATCGAATATCGACATGCTGGAGCATGTTTATTCACTGATTACAAAAATATGTGGCACAACAGTGCGGAAAAATACATTCTCGCTTCAATAGGAGGAATGGTCTTTTATGTCTTCCTCATTAGCCGGGTCTTAAAACAGTCAACAAGACCTTGATTGGGTTCGTACTGTCGGACTGGCCAAGCGTCCATGTTGCCTGCTTCTTCAGGCATTCTGGCACAACAGTATACGGTTATTCCAAAAAACAAGAACTTGCTGTTTCAAACTGTGGTTCAGGAGACCGGCCTTTGCACAGTAAATTTCTGGCGTGGAAGAGGTTATGAACAATATTAAATATGGAGAACCACTGAAATACGAGCAGTCAACCTTCAAAATATTAAGAGATTACCCCTATGAAGTTGTCCAGAAAAGAAATCAGTTCTACAAGGTAAAGCAAGCTCTCCAAGGCGTGAATGGTGTCAGATATGGAGTCTACTTTCCCACGAGAATGCGTATTTCTTACAAGGATCAGCAAAAATCATTTACAAATCCTGAGAGTGCATATAAATATGCCTTAACCATCGTGGAAGAGAATCAGTAACTTTAAAAGCTGAACTGTATGGATATTCTTTCTCTTATTATTTCACCATGAAATGCGTTCAACAGAAGATGGAACTCTCCCCGTGTTTTGACTTGACGGCTTATCGAGGAATGTTAATTCAAGGACATACTGGGTTCCAAATAAGCAGAAAAAGATAAACACTGAATACAGAGCTTTACAATATAATCTGAACAGAGCGATTACCGTGGTTTAAAAATTTAACTGAATAACCTAATGTTATAGAAGTAACACTTTTAACACTTAAAATATAGAATACTAATATAGAAATTGTAATGAATACTAACCAGATCGGTAATAAGGGGCTGATTTACAAACTAACATCTATAACTTAAAATCTTAATAAGTTTTAAGCAGATTTATAACCGGGTTGTGAGGGGGATGACGGGCTCCTGGCTTAGATCCAGAAGCCTGCCCCTAGGTAGCCCCTTCAACCAATAGCTGATTAATATCGAGGTAAAAACTGATGCTTAACACTCTGTAGATATAACAGTTAGATATATTTGGGAATACATATGAAATGGATATATGTACTGCAATGTACTGGTATTATATAGTTGATTTGGAATCGGCTCGGTTCTAGTATGGATATGTTATGACATTGAGGGAACGGAGCTATTTGTTTATTAACATCGACAACGGAAGTCGATATAATGTTTTCTCCCACCAACAGGTGGGCCACTTATTACAGTGCCGACAAGCTCGGTCACTGTATTTTCACTTATACTATTTTTTTTTAATATCACAATTAATCACATGTGTGTTTTTTTATTCAAGGATAATCGCAAAGGGAATCCACAAATTGAACTTGGTAGGTTGACTGTTCCCCCATTGCTTAAAGACTTGAGGTATGGATGCACCGTAAGATACATAGGTACTAAACCCAGCCAAAATGCAAGACACTAAACAAAATAAACCGGGAGGAATCTCATTTTGCAGTTGGAATATTAGGGGGGCTAACGAACGTATTAAAAGGGGTAAGATTTTAGCACAGCTGAAGGCATTTAAATCAGATGTTATCTTCCTCCAAGAAATGCATCTTAAAGTTCATGATCAAGTTAGATTGAGGGCCAAATGGAGAGGTCAAACTTTTCATTCGTCATACACGTCAAAATCCAGAGGCACGTCAATCATGATTTGCAAAGGTGTACCATTTAAACAGAAAAATACCTTAACAGATAAGGATGGGAGATATTTGATAGTTACCGGTGGGATCCATGCAATCCCAATCACATTGGTAAATATATATGTGCCTAACTTTGATAATCCGCATTTTTTAAATAACATTTTGAATATAATTGCAGAATATAATTACCAGGATGTTATAATCGGGGGAGACTTTAACTGTGTCTTAGATCCTTATTTAGATAAATCCAGTCAAAAACAACGAGGTAATACAAAATCTAGTATCTAGTAATACGAAAACTAGTGAACTTTTAAACACATATATAAAAAATACAAATATAACCGATGTTTGGAGGATTGCAAATCCGACAGGCAAGGAATATTCATTTTATTCATCGGTACACAAGACTTATTCACGTATAGATTATTTCCTGGTAGACACAAAATTATTCCATATACGCTTAACCCAAAATACCATACAAATACGATTTCAGATCATTCCCCTCTAACTTAAAAAAAAAAATAGAAGGAATGTCTAAGAATACATCATTCTGGAGGTACAACCCCCAAATTTTAAAAGACCCGCAAGGGAGTATATATCTAAGACAGCAAATGGATCTTTTTTTCGAAATAAATGATACGCCAGACACACCACCTACTTTATTATGGGAATCTTTCAAAGCTTTTATTCGAGGTGTTATAATCTCATACCAAGCCTTTCAGAATAAAAAAAAATAAGAATGAACAACGGCAGCTGGAGCAACAAATTCGACAATTGGATATAGATAATGCTAAAGACCCGTCCATGGATAAACATAATAAAATATTAACACTAAAATTCAAATTAAATAAATTACTATCAGAGAAAGTTACAAGATTATTCCAAATTACAAGACAGGAACAGTTTGAATTTGGGGAGAAGCCTCATAAACTTCTCGCACGCCAGTTAAAAAAACGAGAAAAGGAACATACGATTTCAAAGATTAAATCAGACAGAGGGGAAGTATTAACATTACCGAATGAAATTAATAAAAGATTTGTGCAATTTTATGAGAATTTGTATACATCCAAAACGACAACGGACATCAACACAGTCACTGAGTTTCTGGATAATTGCAATCTTCCCAAACTAGAATTGCAGGAACAAGAGGAATTGGGAGCACAAATCTCAAATAAGGAAATAGAAGAAACAATAATCTCATTAAAAATTGGAAAAATTTCAGGTCCCGACGGATTTAGTAATGAATTCTGTAAAAGTTTTTACGATATATGTAGTCCTCGTCTACAGAAAATGTACACACACGCTTTCAGAGAACAAATATTACCTGATACATTAGCAGAATCTACGATTACACAAATACTTAAGAAAGATAAAGTTGAGGAAGAACCTGGATCTTATAGAGCTATTGCGTTGTTAAATACAGATCAAAAAATATTAACAAAAATATCTGCAACAATATTAAGTAAATACGCCAATAAACTAATACATCCGGATCAAACGGGGTTTATCCCTAAGAGACATTCATTCAATAATTTGAGACGTCTGCTTAACATAATGCACTCACACCAAACTAAAGATCCAAATCTCGCAATTATTTCGCTGGATGCAGAGAAAGCATTCGATCAGGTTGATGGAAGTATATGGTTAAGGCATTGCAAAAATGTCAACTGGGAGAGAATTTCATTCAATGGATTAAATTAATATATAATAAGCCAATGGCCAGAATATTAACTAATAACACTTCCGGTGGCGCCATGTTCTAAGAGAGAACAGCGCCAGATCAGCTCTTGAAAAATCTGCAAAAATAACGGGGTTAAAGGAGGCTACTAACGGTACTTACCGCAGGAGAACAATTTAAAACGGCTCCGGTTGCGACTGCAAGCTGCGTGACGTCATCAGGCGCGCGACTTCAGTAAGAATTTTAAAATGCATCCCTCCTCCCCCCCTCCGGGGAAAAAAGGCACAAGAAAGGAGGTAGGCCTCGCCAAAGCTTCGAGCTCGAGTTTGGCTGCCTCCCAAGAAGAGATTTCACAGAGAAAAAGTGAAATAGAAGAACTTAAAAAGTCTTTGCTGGTCGAGATGAAGAAAATACAGAAAGAAACACAGACAGAAATGAAGAAAGAATATAAAGAATATAAAGATGAAATGAAGGCTTTAAAAACAGATATCCAGAAGATCAAAGAAGAACTTACAAAAGAGGTTACAGTGATGGTAAAAAGCATGATGAACGAATGGAAATTAAAGGCGGAGGAGGAGATACAAAATCTAACGGCTGAGGTAACCGACAAGATTGATGGGATGGAGCAAATGGTGGATGCGAAGATAGAGGCAAGGTTGAATCCTATTTTAGCCACACTTGATCAGCAAAATGAAGCGATTACAGAACTGGCCGAGGTCGCTGTAAAAAGTGCTAAGGAGACCGAGAAGATAATTGCCGAGAATAAACGTCTCTCAGAGTTATTACGTAAAATAAATGAGAAATGTATTGATTTGGAGGGGCGTCAAAGACGTAAGAATTTGCGTATAGTAGGTCTGGCCGAGGGTCGCAAAGGAAATCAAGACCCACGTAAATTCGCTGCAAAACTCCTAAAGGACATTCTGAATTTGGATCAAGAACCTCTGTTGGGCCGTGCCCACAGGGCTTTAAGACGTGTCCCTGGGAGAGATGAACCACCAAGACAAATGATTGTAAAGGTGGCTTACGATCACGAATTTGAAGAAATGATGAAAATAATAATAAGAAAGAGAAATCTGAAATACGATGGAGATAGCATCAGTATCTTCAGAGATTACCCGGCTGAAGTGGCTAAAAGAAGATCTCTATTCACAGAAACAAGACGCATCCTGAGAGACATAAAGGAAAAAAAGGATATCAGATATGGTCTGGTGTACCCAGCAATACTGAGAGTTACCTATGAGAAGAAGGAGCATCGTTTCCCGAAGCATACGGAGGCACTGGATTTCGCTCGGAATATAAAGAAGAAGATAGAAGAAGAAGAAGAATAACAAAGAGGAGAAGACCCGACGGGAGAGGATTAAGCATGAACTTTACTGACCAGCGGTTATGAATTATTCATTGAGAAAAAGGCGGAATAATGGACTTAAAGTTGTAGTATTGTATTAATTATTAATTACTAATTACTAATTACTAATTACTGATTATTATGACCTTCCTTATCCCCCTAATATAGTATTACTTATTATAATACTAATTATAATAGAAACTAATAACTAGAAATCAGTTATATGAATAATAGAAATAGTTACTAAGAACATAAAGTTAGTACCCCACCCCAACATATACAGCATTCTAGATAAGAGCTGGAATAACCAACATCTTTTTTCTAAGAAAACGGAAGTCCTTAGATTAATAGCCATACTAGTGTGGCTCCCACTTGTGCACACCACACGCTATAAAACTGTAGTTTCTTTTTTTTCCTTACACCCTTTTATCACCCTATACTTTTTTTATATTTACATTTTTTACTATTTTTCGATTTTATATTATATATTATATGATTATGGTTGCGACTTATACTATATAACCAGGTTAAATGGACATGGATTAATGGAATTGGTAATTTTCATCGGACTAAAGCTGGGTTGTTATGTCGGGCTGGAGGAGTCAAGAAGGCTACCCCAAAAAAAGCCACCCTAATAATAAAATGCAAGATAGGAATGTAAGGATTGGGGGTGATGGAATCACCTTCTGTAGTTGGAATGTTAAGGGAATTAATGAACCAGTTAAAAGGGGAAAGCTGTTAGCTCAGTTGAATAGATTGAAATCAGATGTTACGTTTCTTCAGGAGACACATCTTAAAAAAGATGCTCAATATAGATTAACAGCTAAGTGGATTTCAAAGGTGTATCACTCATCATTTATACATAAATCTAGAGGAGTTGCAATAATTATTCGTAAAGGCATACCTTTTAAACCTAGTTCTATAATAGAGGATAAGGAGGGTAGATATTTAATAATTACAGGGGAATTACAGTCAAAAAAAGTAATTTTTATGAATATATATGCACCCAATTTCGATAACCCATTATTTTTCAAGAAAATATTTAATAATATCCCTATATCCACTCAATATAATTTAATAATTGGGGGTGATTTAAATTGTACTTTAGATAATTATTTAGATAGATCTTCCACGAAAAGGAAAGCTCTTTCTAAGTCAAGTAAATTTATAAATTCTTTTATTAATACATCGAATGTTAAGGATATTTGGAGATTGGATAATCCAACTGGACGTGAATATTCATTTTTCTCACCGGTATTTGGAACCTATTCGAGGATAGATTATTTTTTAGTCGATTCAAAATTACTTCCCTTCACGTATGATGCAAAATACCACAATATTATTATCTCAGATCATGCCCCGCTAACATTCGAGATAAAATTAAAAGATATAGTTAATAAAACTAACACTTGGAGATTTAACCCACAAATATTGAAGGACAAAGGCTGTTGTAATTATGTGGAGGAACAGATTAAATTATTTTTCGAAACTAATGATAAACCTAAGATTTCCCCATTATTATTATGGGATACATTTAAAGCATTTATGCGTGGTGCAATAATATCAGCACAAGCATATTTTAATAAAGAAAATCGAAAGACGGAGCAAAAGTTAGAAAAGGAGATAAAACGATTAGATAGTGAAAATATAAGACATCCTTCTAAAGAGTTAGTTAATAAAATTGCAATATTAAAATATAGATTAAATAAAATATATTCTGACCAAGTTATTAAACTTTTTCAACAAACCAAACAAGTACATTTTGAATTTGGAGATAAGCCACAAAAATTATTAGCACGACAACTCAGAAAATTAGACGATGAAAAAACTATACATAGTATTAGATCTATGCAGGGAAACATACTGACTATACCAAAGGATATTAATGACACATTTTTACAATATTATCAAAATCTTTATTCATCAAAATCAACAGGGCAAACAGATGAAATGGAAATATTTCTAGACAAATGTCATATTAATAGGCTAGATCTGGAAAGTAGGCAATTGTTAAATGCTGAAATATCAGTAAGAGATATTGAAGAATCAATTGGTTCGTTAAAAAATGGAAAAACCGCGGGCCCTGATGGCCTGAGTGCAGAATTTTATAAAAAATTTAATGATCTAATCTCACCAAGATTACAGATAGTGTATAGACATGCATATGAACTAGGAAAATTACCAGAATCCTTAAATGAATCTACAATTACACTCATCCCTAAGTTAGACAAGGATCTGGAAGATCCTGGATCATATAGAGCGATTGCTCTTTTAAATACTGACCAAAAAATATTAACTAAAGTGCTATCTCGGAGGCTAAGTTTAGTGATTTCTAAAATAATACATCACGATCAAACAGGTTTTATTCCAAAACGTTATTCATCACACAATCTTAGGCGCCTGTTTAATATCATATATTCGAAAAGAAAAAGAGACACAGAATTAGCAGTTATATCGTTGGATGCAGAAAAAGCATTTGATCAGGTGGAATGGTCATATTTATTTAATATAATGGAAAAGTTTCAATTGGGGGATGGATTCTGTAAATGGGTAAGAATATTATACTCTAATCCTACTGCAAGAATTTTAACTAATCAAATACTATCACCTAAATTTAAACTATTTAGGGGATGCAGACAGGGATGTCCGTTATCCCCTTTATTATTTGCCTTGGTCATAGAGCCTTTGGCTGAAAGAATTAGATCTGAATCTGAAATATATGGTTATAATACTGATACAACAATTAATAAAATATCTTTATATGCAGATGATGTTTTGATTTATATTACAAGACCGGAATGCAGTATTCCCAAGTTATTTAATGTTATAAATGAATTTAGTATATTTTCAGGATATAGGATTAACTGGAATAAAAGTGAAATTATGCCTATAACTGGCATAAATGTAAATATATTGCAACAATATCCATTAAAAATAGTCACAGATAAATTTAAATATTTAGGAATCAATGTACCTAAATCCTATAAATTATTAATTAAATCTAATTATCCTCAATTATTAGATAAACTTATAAAAAATATTTCATATTGGAAAACACTTCCTATATCTATGGTTGGTAGAATTAATGCTATAAAAATGATTTTTTTTACCACAATTGTTATATTTGTTTCAGGCTATTCCTTTTTTTCTCCCAAAATTTTTTTTAAAGAAAATTGATAATATTGTTAATAGTTTTATTTGGGACTATAAAAGTCATAGAATAAGTAAAAAACACGTATGTAAGTCTAAGATAAATGGAGGGTTAGCACTTCCAAATTTTTTATATTACTTCTGGGCAGTCCAGATTAAGAATATGAATTTTTGGTGGATAAATCTGGATAATGAACCAATGTGGTTAAAGATGGAAAAGGAAGACTGTTTACCTTTTAATATAGGCTCGATTCTTTTTGCCCCAAAGGAAGTACAAAAAAAGATTTATAGGGATAACCCTATAATTTATAATAATAGGCGTATATGGAAACAGATAGTTAAGACTTTACATCTGGATAATCTATCTTTCAGGTTACCAATTAGGTAATTACCCATTGTTTAAACCCTCAATACTAGATGCGGGGTTTAGACTCTGGGAGGATTTAGGAATTAAAAGGATAGGACACCTTTATAGAAATGGAAATTTTTTATTATTTGAAGAGTTGCAAGATATTTTTGGATTGCCTTCACAACATTTGTTTAGATATTTACAAATTAGAGATTACATTAAATGTAATACACAAGATTATAAAAATAAAGAACCAGGCTTATTAGATGGTTTGTTTAATTTACATTCAAATACGGAAAAGTTAATAGCTCATATATATAATATTATTCTAGATAAAGAGACCCCAATAACTGAAACATATCGCCAAGCATGGGAAAATGAAATTGGATTACCTATAACAAAAGAAATTTGGGAAGAAAGCTTACAGAGAATAAATCGGTGTTCTTTAAATGCTAGACATATATTGATACAATTTAAAGTACTATATAGATTACATTATTCGAAAACCAAATTAAATAGTATTTTTCCCAATCTCTCCTCTATTTGTGATAAATGTAAGAATCTAGAAGCAAACCTAATACATAGTTTTGTAACATGCCCTAAGTTGAATTATTACTGGACAGAAATTTTTAAAGTAATTTCTGAAGTTCTTAAAGTTAAACTGGACCCTGACCCAAAATTAATAATATTTGGAATTCCGGAATCAAGTTTGGTTTTGACAGTAAATCAAAGAAATTTCTTTGATTACTGTTTGATAATAGGGAAAAAAATAATATTGAAATTTTGGAAGGGAACATTATCCCCAACAATTAAAATGTGGACAGCAGAGATGCTGGAGACGTTATATTTGGAAAGAATTAGATTTGTCCTATTGGACAGGTATAATTCTTTTGAACTGATATGGTCTCCATATTTACAGTATCTACAGAAGAAGCTGTTCTTGGCATCACGGCTCGACGGGCACCCTACGGAATCCGATGAGAATAACTTATTTACATATGGGATTAATGCGCATGTCCCATTGATATTATTGTTTGAAATAATTTCATGTATAATGTACTTAGTTGTTTTTGATTTATATATATATAATTTTTTTTTTAATTTGGATTTGTAGATTGTTTTCTATTTCTATCTTTTTTTTTCTTTTTCTCTTATTATATATCTTTTTCTATCTTTATTTCCAAAAAAACAGACGATATTAATTATCGATGTGCTATTTGTAGAAATATTGAATTAAGATGATAGTTTTAAATGTGTGTTATACATTGTAAACTGGTTACTTCAAATAAAAAAATATTTATAAGAATATTAACTAATAATATTTTATTCACGAAATTTCAATTGTCAAGGGGTAATAGACAAGGTTGTTCATTATCACCATTGTTATTTGCCCTCATAATTGAACCACTAGCGGAAAGAATTAGAACTCATCAGAATATCCACGGATATAAGACAAAATATTCAAACAATAAAATATCATTATACGCTGATGATGTACTTTTGTACATCACAGAGCCTCATATCACTATACCCAACATTTTAAATTTAATTGAGGATTTCGGTTCATTTTCAGGTTATAGAATAAATTGGAATAAAAGTGAAATCATGTCAATAAAACCGAAAGATTCTACACAACTCGTACAATTTCCTTTTAAAATAGCTGTGAAAAAATTTAAATACTTGGGTATTGAAATTACTAGAAGATATCAAGACATGTTTAAAGCAAACTATAACCCTGTACTTAAGAAACAACATAATTTAATTAAATTCTGGAAAACGCTTCCGATGTCCTTAATAGGTCGAATAAACGCCATAAAAATGATTTTTCTACAACAAATTTTATACTTGTTCCAATCAATTCCACTATATCTACCCAAAATGTTTTTAAAAAATTGGACTCGGATATAACAAATTTTATTTGGGATTATAAGACCCATAGAATACAAAGACCAGACCTGAATAAACCCAAAGTAGTAGGGGGATTAGCACTCCCTAATTTCATGTCTTATTATTGGTCGGTAAATATTAGAAATATGATTCAATTGTTAGATAATTCTCTTCATCAACCAGAATGGATCATTATGGAGAAAGAGGGCTGCTCCCCCTTTAATATTGGTGCGATCCTTCTTTCACCAAAGATGGTGAATAATACAAACTACAACAAATACCCAATTATACATAGTACAATTAGAAATTGGAAATAAATAAAATCCAAGTTAAAATTAAGAAACTTATCTCTCCTATCTCCTATTGCTAAAAAAACCCTGGTTAAACCCTCAATTATAGACAAAGCATTTATGCAATGGGAAAGAGCAGGAATTAAAACTTTGGGAGATCTATATGATATGGGAAAATTATTATCATTTAAACAATTACAACTAAAATACAATCTGGGTAACAATCAGTATTTCAAATATTTCCAAATATGTGATTATTTGAAAAAACATGCACATGAATTTCACAAAATTCCATTAGACTTACTAGATGAAGTAATGAGTACAAAGGCGGAATCAGCAAATTTAATTTCACATATATATAATAATATACTAAATGCAGTAATACCAACAACAGAAGGTATTAGAGGTGAATGGGAAAACGAACTAAGCATTAAAATGTCCAATGAAAGGTGGAAAGAAAACTTATTAAATGTGCTCAAATGCTCAATTAACGCAAGACACAGTTTAATACAATTTAAAATAATACACAGATTATACTACTCAAAAACTAAATTAAATAATTTTTTCCCTAACGTTTCACCAATTTGTGATAAATGCCAGTGTCAAGAAGCTACTATAGCGCACTCGTTCATCTTTTGTACAAAAATTCAAAGGTTTGGGATTGAAATCTTTGAAATTTTCACAAAACTGTTTAAAATAAAAATGACACCAAAGCCAGAATGGATTATTTTCGGAATGACAGAAGGTAGATCCGAATTAAATGTGTATCAAAATAATTTATTTGATTACGGCTTAATAATAGGAAAGAACTAATCTTAAAATTTTGGAAAAATGCCCCTATACCAACATTAAATATGTGGATTTCAACTATGTTTGAAACACTACATCTGGAAGATATGAGACTCCACCTGGAAGGAAAATCAGAATGCTTCTATCAGACGTGGTCTGCATTTATAGAATTACTACAAAGATAGGGTGCAGGAGTACCTCGGGCCTCGGTAGGGGGGGGATGAAAACTATCAAGTTGGTGGATTCCTTTTGCATGATATATATAACATAATAACTGGCTTTTTTTCTTTTTTTTCTTTCTCCTTTTCTTTTTTAGGGTCTATCTTTTAACCCCCTTTTCTAATTCTTTGACCAAGGTTTTTTTCTCCCCTTTGGCATGCTCTTTCACTGTCACAACTCTTTTCACATTTCTCTCTCTTTCTCTCTATTATTTTTCTTTAAAAGCCATAAAATTATGGGGTACAATGATACAGTATATATGTGTACATTGATGTATTTACCTCTAATAAATAAAAAAATAAAAAATAAATAAAAATAAAAATCATGTCTCACATTAATCGAACATTTGTGTATATATATCAAATACTTTTCCCATGTTTCCTTCGTAATTTTTATCATTAATTCTCGTTCCCACTCTTCTCTAAATGCCTCTGTCGATGGTAAGTCTATATTTAAAATACTATTATATAAATATGATATTAATTCTGTGAGTCAGTCTTAATATTAATTGCTTCTTCCAGTGGATCTAAAGTTATGTTTTGATATCTTTGTATGTATTTCTTCATGAAATCGCAGATCTGAAGATATTTACAATATTGGTTATTGTTCAGTTTAAATTTTAATTGTAATTGTTGGAATGATAACAGATTTCCCATTTCAGACATACCACCGGTCCTTTTAATTTCCATTCTTTCCCATTAATTATATGTTTTATCAATAAGAGATGGTTTAAATGAAGGATTATTCACTATTGGCATTGACAGAGATAGGTTTCTTAATTTTAAGGATAACTTTATTTGTTTCCAAATTCTTATTGTATCATGTATAATTGGGTTATTCTTATATATTGTGTTGTTCAGTTTTATCGGGGAGAAGACGATCGCTCCTATATTACAAGGAGAACAGTCCTCTTTCTCCATTCTTATCCATTCTGTCTGTTGGGTAGAACTGTCCAACCAGTAAATTATATTCTTAATATGTACTACCCAATAGTAATACAAATAGTTCGGAAGTGGAAGTCCCCAATGCCTTTTGGTTTACACAAGTGTTTTCTTTGAATTCTGTGTGATCTATAGTTCCAGATAAAATTGGTAATATTAGAGTCTATTTTTATTTTAAAGTTTTTTGGTATATATAATGGTAGAGATTGATATAGGTATAATATTTGTGGTAAAAAGAACATTTTTATAGCGTTTATTCTGCTTATTGATGATAACAGAAGTGTTTTCCAGAATTTAATCAATGCATTGAGTTTATTTATCAAAGGCATAAAATTAGCATTAAATAATGCTTTGTATTTTCTGGTAATTTGAATACCCAAATACTTAAATTTTTCTGTTGCAATTTTAAAGGGGAATTTTAATAAGTGTGTAGATTCTTGATGTTTTAATGTCATGATTTCACTTTTATTCCAGTTTATTCTATATCCAGAGAAAGAACCGAATTTCTCTATTAAATTTAATAAGTTTAGTATGCTCGTTTGTGAATTTGTAATGTATAAAAGTATATCATCTGTATATAATGACATTTTATTATTTGAGTGCCTAGTATTATACCCTGAATATTCAGATTAATTCTTATACTTTCAGCCAGGGGCTCTATCATAAGGGCAAATAGCAGAGGTGATAAAGCACATCCCTGCCTATTGCCCCTCGATAATTGAAATTTTGGAGATAACATATTATTGGTTAATATTCATGCCGTCGGATTATCATATAGTGATTTTACCCATACAATAAAATTCTCTCCCATATTAATTTTTTGCGATACTTGATATAAATACTGCCACACTACCTGATCAAATGCTTTCTCTGCGTCCAGAGAAACAATTGATATATCTTCATTTTATGTGAGTACATTATATTAAACAGGCGTCTCAAATAATTAAATGAATATCTTTTGGGTATAAACCCCGTTTGATCAGGATTTATCAATTTACTAATATATTTACGCAATCTTCTTGCTAAGGTCTTTGGTAAAAGTTTCTGATCTGTATGTAAAAGTGATATAGCTATATGAGCCGGGTTCATCTAAATATTTATCTTTTTTTGGTATATGCGTAATAGTTGATTCATCTAATGTTTCTTGGAATTTATTTTCTTTAAAGGCATGAGTATATAAATTAAGTAAGCGTGGAGCCGTTATCTCGCGAAATCTTTTATAAAATTCATTACTAAAACCATCTGGTCCAGGCGTCTTACCAATTTTCAACAATTTTATTGTTTCACCTATTTCTTCAAGTGTAATCTGAGCTCCTAATTCCTCTTGTTCCGAAAGGTCAAGTTTTGGAACATTACAGCTATCTAAAACATTTATAATTTTACTATCTTCTATTTTAGTTGTCTTTAGTTGTCTTTATCTTCATCCTCTATTTCCTTTACAATATATTGTGCGTACTTAAACCCCATTTCGGGGTCCGCGAATGAGCGTTCGGTAGCCTTATAAGTAATCTTCATTTTTGCAGGATAAACCACCCCACATCTCACTTGGGATATTCCTTTCAAAATATCTTGCCTTTGTAAACAAGATCCTTTTTTGGACGACTTCGTGGGGATAATCACAGGAAAGTCTAATATTATCCCCAGAATATGTAAGATTCTCCCCATGAACAATCTTATTCAGTATATTTTCCAGTGAAGAATGTCAAGGAATTTCACAATTATCTGTCTTGGGGAGCATTTGCCCCTTTTGGAAAGCATCCAACCTGGTGAGCAACATCAATTATTGGATTTTCCAGCAGTTTAAAAACGTCTCTAAGTAATTCAGCAACTAAAGTACGTATATGACATCTACGCCCCTCTCGTCCTTCCTTTACTCTGAGAATTCATAAATTCTGCCTTCTCGATCTCACCTCCAAGTCAAAACACTTATCAGTCATTTTAACGAGTTGCTCCCCCTCAAATATTTGTGCCTTTTTCAGATTCAATATTTCCAAAGACATCTCTTTCATTTTGCCCTCCATTTCTTCCATCAGCTTATCAGACTTTTTCATGTTCTCATACATCTTATCAGCTTCCATTTCTTTCTATGGTGAGGCATTATTCACGTGTGAAGTGACCAACATATAGCTTTTTAGCAATAGTATTGGATGCATTTTACAATATCAATGTGGGCAGCTGACACAGGCAGGCCATCAGGAACGTTACTAGTAATCATCAATGCTTGATTTTGTTTTTAATTAAGATATTGTTTAACTACAGTACCCAAAACTAAACCAAGAGCATTGGTGAAAGAATGCCACCAACCCACACATTGTGGACAATGGGGAGAGACCCAAGCTTGCCATTGATCTTCAGATGTAGTTCGCACAACATTTTCAATCTCCTGTAGGTAACATGCTAAATGATGGTAGGTTAACTCATCAACATTGTGGCCTTGCAGCGTCCCCTGCATGTAAATCATTTCACACAGAGGGCGCAAAACAAGAACTCTCAAAACAACTAAAGGTTTATTTCAATGGTTCAATGGTCCTTTATTGTCACATTCCTTCAAGTGGCAGGACGGAGTTTGGTGATTGGCTGTAAGGTAAGCAATTCGCAAATTGGGTTATTGAAGTGGCAAATTGGGCAATTTATCAGCCAATATAAGCAAGGTTTGCTGTCGGGGAACAAATAGTCAGGGAGCGCCTTGTCGAAGGAAGTGCCTTGTTTGAAAAGTGCGATTATTTCACTCAAGTGTCTTCAGCAAGGAAGCTGAAGAGAAGAGACTATGCAAAAAGCTGGTGAGGACGAGACGCGGTGCACACATGATGGGTAAGATGAGGTAGTGTGATGCTTGCAGGATGTGGGGGGCCAGGGACACCGATGGAGCCTCTGGCTGCTACAACTGTGGTAAGTGCATCCAGCTTCAGGTCCTGAAGGACCATGTTGGGGCACTGGAGAAGCAGCTGGATTGTTAGGTACTTTCCCCCCCCCCCCCCCCCCCCCGGTCAATGCTATGTACATACCTTTCTGTTTCTCTGCAGGCCATGGCTGGGAGCCAGGAATCAAGGGGTTAAGAGCTTCTGTACCCAATTGGCCAAGCTACGTCAGGTGACTCATCGGGAGCTTTAAAAGGCAGAAGCTCCCAGAATTCTCACTCTTCACGCTAGTTCCCTGGAGGAAGAGGTGCCAGCCTGAGCTGCAGGAGGCCTGGCCGCATGGCACAGCACTTTGTATATTTGTTGCATACTTTTGTAAATTAATGTTCCATTGGGACAGAAGGGATGACCTGAGAGTTTTCGGGTATTTTGGTCGCAGAGTTAGGGCTATATAGGCAGAGTCTTCACTCTGACGGCCTGTTGAGAGGCTGGCTGGAGCACACTTATATATTATTTGATAGTCGATTCTGGTCCCTGACCGTGTTCTTAAAAATCAGGTTTGGGTTTTGTTTTAGTGTTACAAAATTAAAGACTGTTTTTCAATCTAAACTTGACCCTGGTTTATGATTTGTTACGCGATTCAGGAACCAGCCTTCGGGAGTCGTAACAAAGTGGGGGCTCGTCCTAAGCAGTATTTATATAAGGTACTCCAAAAATTTAATACAGGAGAGAATTTTATTAAATGGGTTAAACTACTTTAAGATAAACCTATGTCAAGAATATTAACTAATAATATGTTATCTCCAAAATTTTATTGATCAAGGGGTAATAGGCAGGGTTGTGCCTCATCACCATTGCTATTTGCCCTTATGATAGAACCGCTGGATGAAAGGATTAGTAAATCATCCGAATGTTCACGGATATAATATAAAGGACTCAAAGAATAACATGTCATTATATGCTGATGATATTCTTTAATATATTACTGATACACAAACACGTATCCCCACCTTATTAACATCGAGGAATTTGGTTCTTTTTCAGATATAGTATAAATTGGAATTAAAGCGAAATTATGTCTTTGAAACCACAGGATGCGAGACACTTATGAAAATTCCCTTTCAAAATTGCAACAGAAAAATTCAAGTATTTGGGTATTCAAATTTTGAGAAGATACAAATCAGTATTTAGTGCCTATTTTATGCCACTATTAAAGAAACTGAATGTTATGATTACATTTTGGAAAATGCTCCCGCTCTCATTGATAGGTAGAATTAATGCTATAAAAATGACTTTCTTACCACAATTAATATATTTGTTTCAAGCGATCCCAATATATATTACAAAATATTTTTTTTAAACTATATTTTTAGACCCTTTAGAAGAAGCAATAAATATTAAGTCTGATTCACAAAAACTAATATCATATTTTTATAATAGTATATTAAATAGAGAATTACCCTCAACAGTGGCACTAAGAGAAGATTGGAAACATGAACTAATGATAAAGATTCCGAAAGATAGATGGGAAAAGTATCTGATGAACACATATAATTGTTCCATTAATGCAAGACATAACTTAATTCAATTTAAATTATTACATAGACAATATTATTCAAAAATAAGGTTGAATAAATTCTACTCAAACGTCTCTCCTAGATGTGATAAATGTTTGTTTCAAAATGCCAATATAACACATTCATTTGTAGGATGTATAAAGTTGAATAAATTTTGGAGCGATATATTTGATATATTTACAAAGCTCTTCAAGTTAAGAATAGAACCTAATACGGAATGGATTATATTTGGAATAATAGTAGAAGATATCAATTTAAACAAAGACCAAAAAGTATTCTTTAATTATAAGTTAATAATTGGAAAGAAATTGATACTTAAATTTTGGAAAAATACAGCTATACCAACCATTAAATTGTGGATTAGTAATATGACGGACATAGCTCACCTTGAAGAAATGAAACTCCGCCTAATAGATTAATATGACCAATTCTTAAGGAGTTTGTCCCCTTTCATCGACTTTTTGGAATCATGTGATGCAGCAGTGCCGTAAAGATTACTCATTTCAGGTCTGGTCGTGGATAGAATTACATCTCCGAACAGATTTGAAAAATTTCTTTTTTAAGGGTCTTTTTCTACCTATTTCTACTTTCTACTTTTTCTTTTCTTATATACACGCTTCACGTTTTTCTATCCTCTACTATCGATGTTTCCTCTTTTTCTCCTCTCTATCTTTTTTTACTTCCTTTTCAAAAACATATAACTAGAGGTTGTACATAGAATGTATTACGTTATGACATAGTTGGCACCTAAAATTAGGTGCCACTGTATTGTTTTTAACTGTATTAACTTCTAATAAAATAAACAAAAACAAAAAAAGAAAACTAATTTGAGTCCTGCCACTCCTGGTCTGCTCAGCCTGATTAAATCATAAGCAAAAAAGGTTATATTGTACACAGATGATACCATGCTGTCCAGTCGCAGTTTTTGCCACGCCTGGACCCGTTCCGCTGAAACCAGCACCATGAGCATGACCACCTTGAGAGTGAGTTTGGGCAAAGACAGGGGTGAAGCTGGAGCCCACTGGCGAAGCAACGTGAGCACCACGCTCACATCCCATATCTCCGTATACCGGGGTCTGGGGTGAGTAGAGTTAAAAATGACTTTCATGAACCTGGTTATCAAAGGGTGAGAACCAACAGAGTGGTGTCCCGATCCCAGCAATAAGTATGATGATAATTCACTCCTGGCACTGCTTATGGCATGATAACTCAGATTCTGACCAAATATAGTGTTGAAAGGAATTCCAACATGTCCGTTATGCGTGCTGTGTCATACGATATGTTCGAGAGTGAACAGATCATCTCCCATTTCTTGACATGAGAGATGTACTGTTTCATATTACTCGCCCTCCAGGCCGCAGTGATCACATCCATCATATAATCAGATAGTCCGAGCCCCAGGTACGGTCTCCTCAGAATCTGCAAACCAATAAATTAATTTTGTCATTTAGTGGATGGTTATCCCTAGTCAGGTGGCTGCTTGCAGCCTAATTGTTTGCCTCGCCTTTTTAAAAAAAGTTTTTTGTTCACAAAAATAATTTTGGTTGTCAGGTGGCTGCTAGCTGCCCATTTCTTTGCCTCGCATTTAAAAAAAAAAAAGTTTAGGTGCACAAAATGAATTTTGGTTGTCAGGTGGCTGCTTGCTGCCCAATTATTTGCGTTGCCTTTGTAAAAAAAGTTTGTGTTCACAATAAAAAAGATGTCAGGTGGCTGCCTGCTGCCCAATCGTTTGCCTCGCATTAAACAAAAGTTTGGATACACAAAATGTATTTTGGTTGTCAGGTGGCTGCTTGCTGCCCAATTGTTTGCCTCGCCTTTTTTTTTAAAGTTTGTGTTCACAAAATGAATTTTGGTTGTCAGGTTTGTCAGGCTTGCTGCCCAATTACTTCCTCGCATACTTTTTTTTAAAAGTTTTTGTTCGCAAAATGAATTTTGGTTGTCAGGTGGCTGCTTTCTGCCCAACTGTTTGCCTCGCCTTTAAAAAAAATAAATTTGTGTTCACAAAATGAATTTTGGTTGTCAGGAGGCTGCTTGCTGCCCAATTGTTTGCATCGCCTTTAAAAAAAAAGTTTGTTCACAAAATGAATTTTGGTTGTCAGGTGGCTGCTTGCTGCGCAGTTTTTGCCTTGCAATTTAAAAAAAAAGTTTGTTCAGAAAATGAATTTTGGTTGTCAGGTGGCTGCTCGCTGCCCAAATGTTTGCCTCGCCTTTGGTAAAAAAAAAGTTAGTGTTTACAAAATGAATTTTGGTTGTCAGGTGACTGCTTGCTGCCCAATTGTTTGCCTCGCCTTTAAGAAAAAAAATTGTGTTCACAAAATGAATTTTGGTGGTCTGGTGGCTGCTTGCTGCCCAAATATTTGCCTCGCCTTTTGTAAAAAAAAGTGTGTTCACAAAATGAATGTTGGTTTTCCGGTGGCTGCTTGCTGCCCAATTGTTTGCCTCACCTTTAAAAAAAAAGTTTGTTCACAAGATTCATTTTGATTGTCAGGTTGCTGCATGCTGCCCAATTGTTTGCCTAGCCTTTTTTAAACTTTGTGTTCATAAAATGAATTTTGGTTGTCATTTGGCTGCATGCTGCACCATTGGTTGCCTCGCCTTTGTTTCAAAAAGTTTGTGTTCACAAAATGAATTTTGGTTGTCAGTTGACAGCTTGCTGCCCAATTGTTTGCCACGCCATATTTTTAAAGTTTGTGTTCACAAAATGAATTTTGGTTGTCAGGTGGCTGCTTGCTGCCCAATTGCTTGCCTCGCATTCTTTTAAAATAAATTTGTGTTCGAAAAATGAATTTTGGTTGTCAGGTGGCTGCTTGCTGCCCAACTGTTTGCCTCGCCTTTAAAAAAGAAAGTTTGTGTTCGCAAAATGAATTTTGGTTGTCTGGCGGCTGATTGCTGCCCGATTGTTTGCCCCGCATTTTTTTTTAAAGTTTGTCCTCGCAAAATGAATTTTGGTTGTCATTTGGCTGCATGCTGACCAATTGTTTGCCTCGCCTTTTTTAAACTTTGTGTTCACAAAATGAATTTTGGTTGGCATTTGGCTGCTTGCTGCCCAATTCTTCGCCTCGCCTTTGTTTAAAATGTTTGTGTTCAGAAAATGAATTTTGGTTTTCAGGTGGCTGCTTGCTGCCCAATTGATTGCCTTACCTTTTTTTTAAAAATGTTTGTATTCTCATAATGAATGTTGGTTCTGAGGTGCCTGCTTGCTGCCCAATTGATTGGCTCCCAAATTTTTTTACGTTTGCGTTCACAAAATGAGTTTTGTTTGTCAGGCGGCTGATTGCTGCCGAATTGTTTGCCTGGCTTTTAAAAAAAACAAGTCTTTTTCAAAAAATTAATTTTAGTTGTCAGGTGTCTGTTTCTGCCCAAATGTTTGCCTCACCTTTTAAAAAATAAAACGTTTTTGTTCACTAAATGAATTTTGGTTGTCATGTGGCTGCTTGCTGCCGAATTGTTTGCCTCGCCTTTTTAACCAAAAAGATTGTGTTCACAAAATGAATTTTGGTTGTCAGGTGGCTGCTTGCTGCCCAATTGTTTTCCTCACCTTTTCTTATAAAAGTCTGGGTTCACAAAATGAATTTTGGTTGTCAGGTGGCTGCTTGCTGCCCATTTGTTTGCCTCGCCTTTTTAAAAAAAAAAGTGATTGTATTCACAAAATGAATTTTGGTTGTCAGGTGTCTGCTTGCTGCCCAATTGATTGCTTAGCCTTTTAAAAAAAACGTGTTTGTATTCACAAAATGAATTTTGGTTCTCAGGTGGCTGCTTGCTGCCCAATTATCTGCCTCGCCTTTAAAAAAAAGTTTGTGTTCCCAAAATGAATTTTGGTTCTTAGGAGGCTGCTTGCTGCCCAATTGTTTGCCTCGCCTTTTTAAAAAAATGTTTGTGTTCACACAATGAATTTTGGTTCTCAGGTGCCAATTGTTTGCATCGCCTTTTTTTTTTAAAGTTTGTGTTCACAAAATGGATTTTGGTTGTCAGTTGGCTGCTTGCCACCCAATTGTTTGCATCGCCTTTGTTTAAAAATGTTTGTGTTCACAACATGAATTTTGGTTGTCAGGTGGCTGCTTGCTGCCCAATTGAATGCCTCGCCTTTTTAACCAAAATGATTGTGTTCACAAAATGAATTTTGGTTGCCAGGTGGTTGTTTGCTGCCCAATTGTTTGCCTCGCCTTTTTAAAAAAATGTTTGTGTTCAGAAAATGAATTTTGGTTGTCAGGTGGCTGTTTGCTGCCCAATTGATTCCCTCGCCTTTTTTTAAAAAAGTGATTGTAGTCACAAAATGAATTTTGGTTGTCAGGTGTCTGCTTGCTGCCCAATTGATTGCCTCCCCAATTGTTTTACGTTTGTGTTCACAAAATGAGTTTTGTTTGTCAGGCGGCTGATTGCTGCCGAATTGTTTGCCTCACTTTGAAAAAAAGTTTTGTTCACAAAATTAATTTTAGTTGTCAGGTGGCTGCTTGCTGCCCAAATGTTTGCCTCACCTTTTAAAAAAAAAAACGTTTTTGTTCACAAAATGAATTTTGGTTGTCATGTGGCTGCTTGCTGCCCAATTGTTTGCCTCGCCTTTTTAACCAAAAAGATTGTGTTCACAAAATGAATTTTGGTTGTCAGGTGGCTGCTTGCAGCCCATTTGTTTGCCTCACCTTTTTTTAAGTTTGGGTTCACTAAATGAATTTTGGTTGTCAGGTGGCTGCTTGCAGCCCATTTGTTTGCCTCGCGTTTTTTTTTACGTTTGTGTTCACAAATTAATTTTGGATGTCTGGTGGCTGTGTGCTGCCTAATTGTTTGCCTCGCCTTTTTTTTAAAGTTTGTGTTGACAACAAGAATTTTGGTTGTCAGGTGACTGCATGCCGCCCAATTGTTTGCCTCACCTTTTTTTTTAAATAGTTGTGTTCACAGAATGAATTGTCATTATCAGGCGGCTGCTTGCTGCCCAATTGATTGCCTCCCCAATTTGTTTACGTTTGTGTTAACAAAATGAGTTTTGGTTGTCAGGCAGCTGCCTACTGCCCAATTGTTTGCCACGCCTTTGAAAAAAAAACAAGTTTTGTTCACAATTGATTTTAGGTGTCAGGTGGCTGCTTGCTGCCCAATTCTTTGCTCGCCTTTTTAACCAAAAAGATTGTGTTCACAAAATGAATTTTGGTTGTCAGTTGGCTGCCTGCTGCCCAATAGTTTGCCCCGCCATTTTTTAAAAAGAGTTTGGGTTCACAAATTGAATTTTGTTTGTCAGGTGGCTGCTTGCAGCCCAATTGTTTACCTCGTCTTTCTTTAAAAAAAGATTGTGTTCACAATATCAATTTTGGTTGTCAGGTGGGTGCTTGCTGCCCAATTGTTTGCCTTGTCTTTGTTTCAATATGTTTTTGTGTTCAAAAAATGAATTTTGGTTCTCAGGAGGCTGTTTGCTGCCCAATTGTTTGCGTTGCCTTTAAAAAAAAGTTTGTGTTCACAAATTGAATTTTGTTTGTCAGGTGGCTGCTTGCAGCCCAATTGTTTACCTCGTCTATCTTTAAAAAAAGATTGTGTTCACAATATGAATTTTGGTTGTCAGGTGGGTGCTTGCTGCCCAATTGTTTGCCTTGTTTTGTTTCAATATGTTTTTGTGTTCAAAAAATGAATTTTTTTTTTTTGGTAATATTTTTTTATTAAAGATAATCAATTACGATACCTTAAACAACTTTACATACATCAAATTAATTCATTTTTTATTCATGTAAAACATTAATAATACTTATCTATTATTTTTTTAGAAATAAAGATAAAGAGAAAGTAGCTTATAAATCAATAAAGGTATGGTTAACTAATGATTTGATAATTGTAAAAAAAGAAGAGAAGAGAAAAGAAACTAAAAAAAAAAAAAAATTTAACCTCTGCCTATATTATATATATATAAATAAAAGATCACAATATGTATTGTTAATAACTCTACTACAAATGATGGTATCAGTAAAGACATGTTACTTCCATTTTAAAAATGTATTATTCTCATCAAATCCCACAGGGGGCACGTCGAGCCATGTTGCCAAGAACAGCTACTTATCTAGGTACAGTATATATGGAGACCATATCTGCTCAAAAGAATTATACCTGTCCAATAGGACAAATCTAATTCTTTCCAGATGTAGCGTCTCCATCATCTCTGCTGCCCACATTTTAGTTGTGGGGGATAGTGTTCCCTTCCAGAATTTCAATATGATTTTTTTCCCAATTATCAAACAGTAATCAAAGAAATTTCTTTGATTTACTGTAAGTGATAACTGTAAGTCCGGAATTCCAAATATTATTGACTTTGGGTTGGGGTCCAATTTAACTTTTACAACTTCAGGAATAACTTTAAAAAATTCTGTCCAATAATGATTCAATTTAGGACATGTGACAAAACTATGTATTAAATTTGCCTCTGTTTTCTTACATTTGTCACAAATAGCGGAAAGCTTCAGAAAGATACTATTTAATTTAGCTTTTGAATAATGTAACCTATATAATACTTTAAATTGAATCAATATATGTCTGGCGTTTAATGAACATCGGTGTATACGTTGGAAACTTTCTTCCCAGTTTTCTTTTGTTATAGCTGATCCTATTTCATTTTCCCATGCTTGACGATATGTTTCCGTTATTGGATTCTCCTTATCCAAAATGATGTTATATATATAAGCTATTAGTTTTTCTGTATTTGGGTGTAAATTAAATAAGTCATCTAACAATCCTGCTTCTTTATTTTTATAATCTTGTGTATTTGATTTAATATAATCTCTAATTTGTAGATACCTAAACAAATGTTGTTGAGATAGTCCATAAATATCTTGTACCTCTTGGAATAAAATAAATTTTCCTTTTCTATAAAGGTGTTCTATTCTTGTGATTCCTAAATCATCCCATTGTCTAAACCCCCCATCCAACATGGCAGGCTTAAACGATGGGTTATTCCTAATTGGTAATCTAAATGAGAGATTATCTAAATGTAAAGTCTTAACAATTTGTTTCCAAATACGTCTATTATTATATATTATTATGTTGTCCTTATAGTTTTTTTTTGTACTTCCATTGGTGCGAAAATTATCGAACCTACTTTAAAAGGAAGACAATCTTCCTTTTCTACATGTTGGTGCATGGTCCGTATTTACCCACCAGTAATTCATATTCTTAATCTGAACAGACCAAAAATAATATAGAAAATTTGGGAGTGCTAAACCTCCATTTATCTTAGATTTACAAAGATGTTTTTTACTTATTCTATGGTTTTTATAATCCCAAATAAAACTATTAACAATATTATCAATTTTTTTAAAAAAAGTTTTTGGGAGGAAAAAAGGGATAGCCTGAAACAAATATAACAATTGTGGTAAAAAGACCATCTTTATTGCACTTATTCTACCAATCATAGATATAGGAAGTGTTTTCCAATATGAAATATTTTTTCTAAGTTTATCTAATAGTTGAGGATAATTGGATTTTATTAATGAGTTATGAGTTTTAGTTACATTAATCCCTAAATATTTAAATTTAACTGTAACTATCTTTAATGGGTATTGTTGTAATGTATTTAAATTTATACCTGTTATTGGCATAATCTCACTTTTATTCCAATTAATCCTATATCCGGAAAATGCACCAAACTTAGTTATAACATTTAGTAAGTTAGGAATACTAGTTTCCGGTTTTGTAATATAAATCAAAACGTCATCTGCGTATAGAGAGATTTTATTAATTGTTGTGTCAGTAGTGTAACCATATATTTCAGGTTCAGATCTTATTTTTTCCGCCAAAGGTTCTATTACCAATGCGAACAGTAAGGGCGACAACGGACATCCTTGTCTACATCCCCTAGAGAGTTTGAATTTAGATGATAGAATTTGATTAGTCAAAATTCTAGCGGTAGGGTTCGAGTATAAAATTCTTACCCATTTACAAAAAATATCCCCCAATTGAAATTTTTCCATTATATTAAATAAATACAACCATTCCACCTGATCAAACGCTTTTTCTGCATCTAGTGATATAACCGCTAGTTCCATATCTCGTATTCTTTTTGAATATATAATATTAAACAGGCGTCTGAGATTATGGGATGAGTAACGCTTTGAGATAAAACCTGTTTGATCATAATGTATTAATCTAGAGATCACTATACTTAATCTCCTAGATAAAATCTTAGTTAATATTTTTTGGTCTGTATTTAAAAGGGCAATCGCTCTATATGATCCTGGATCTTCCAAATCCTTATCTGCTTTAGGGATAAGTGTAATTGTAGATTCATTTAATGATTCTGGTAATTTACCTTGATCATAAGCATATCTATACATTGTCTGTAATCTTGGTGAAATCAGATCTTGAAATTTTTTATAAAATTCTGCACTTAAGCCATCAGGGCCCGCTGCTTTTCCATTCTTCAACGAACTAATCGACTCTACAATATCCTTTACTGTTATTTCAGCATTTAACAATTCTCTACCTTCCTGGTCTAAACTATTAATTTGACATTCTTTTAAAAATATTTCCATACTGTCTGTTTGTCCTGTTAATTTTGACGAATAAAGATTTTTATAGTATTGTAGAAATCTATCATTAATATCTTTTGGAGTAGTCAATATATTTCCATACTCAGATTTAATTCCGTGTATCGTCTTTTCCTCTTCTAATTTTCTAAGCTGTCGTGCTAGTAGTTTTTGTGGTTTGTCTCCAAATTCAAAATGCACTTGTTTTGTTTGTTGAAAAAGTTTAATAACTTGGTTAGAATATATTTTATTTAATTTATATTTTACTGATGCGATTTTATTACTTAACTCTTTGGAAGGATGTTTTATATTTTCACTATCTAAACGTTTTATCTCGTTTTCTAAATTTTGTTCTATCTTTCGATTTTAAAATGAGCTTGTGCAGATATTATTGCGCCACGCGTGAATGCCTTAAATGTGTCCCATAGTAATGATGGGGAAGTTTCAGGATTATCATTAGTATCAAAAAATAATTTAATCTGATCCAATACATATTTGCAACAGTCATTGTCCTTTAATATCTGAGGATTAAATCTCCAAGTAGTAGTTTTGTTAGAAATATCTTTTAATTTTATCTTAAATGTTAATGGCGCATGATCTGAAATAATAATATTATGATATTTTGCATCATACGTAAAAGGAAGTAATTTAGAATCTATTAGAAAGTAATCTATCCTCGAATAGGTTCCATGTACGGGCGAGAAAAAAGAATATTCTCGTCCGGATGGATTATCTATCCTCCAAATGTCTTTAATATTAGATGTGTTAATGAAAGTATTTATAAAATTACTTGATTTCGAGGCGGCTTTCCTTTTTGTTGATGATCTGTCTAGATAATTATCTAGGGTACAATTTAAATCACCTCCAATTATTAAATTATGTTGAGTACATATGGGAATATTATTAAATATTTTCTTAAAAAATAATGGGTTATCAAAATTAGGAGCGTATATATTCATTAAAATTACCTTTTTTGAATATAATTCACCTGTAATTATTACATATCTACCTTCTTTATCCTCTATAATAGAGCTTTGTATGAAGGGTATGCCTTTGCGAATAATTATTGCAACCCCTCTAGATTTATGTATAAATGTAGAATGATACACCTTAGAAATCCATTTCGCTGTTAATCTATGTTGAGCATCTTTTTTAAGATGCGTCTCTTGAAGAAAAATGACATCTGCCTTCAATCTGTTCAACTGAGCTAAGACTTTTCCCCTTTTAATTGGTTAATTAATTCCTTTTACATTCCAACTGCAGAAGGTTACTCCATCACCCCCAGTCTTCACCTTTATATCCTGCATTTTACTATTAAGGGGGCTTTTTTTGGAGTAGCCTTCTTGGCTCCCTCAGCTCCCCGTTGCACCCGAGCTTCAATCCAATGAGAATTTCTATCCATATTAATCCGTATCGATGTCTTTTTAAACTGAATATACTATAGCATACAAATCTATATTCAAATAATATGTAATATAAGGTCAGAGAAAAACAAAAACAATAAAGAATATCTATGAAAAAAAAGTAAAGGGTGTTAGAAGGGTGCTCGGAAAAAAAAGAAACTACACTTGTATAGTGTGTAGTATGTGAAGGTGAAAGCCACACTAACATGGCCATTAATCTAACAACTTCCGTATTTAAAGATGTTAATAATATCAGCTCCTATCCCAATGCTATATGAGTTGGGGTAGGGTACTAACTTTATATACTTATCAATTATTTCTATTATTACGTATTATTAATAGCTAGTTACTAATATCAATTGTATTTAATACTGTAATATGTAATACTATTATCATGGAATAATTAATATTTTTCTACTAATTAATACAGAATTACAACTATATGCTCATTATTCCACATCCTTCTGAGTAAATATTTCCATATCCACAGGTTGCTGATAAAAGTTCAGTCCTCTCACTCGTTTCCGGTTTCTTCCTCCCCGTCTTCGCTCTCGTCGTCTTCTGACTTCTGCTGTATGCCTCGGGCGAATTTCAATGCTTCAGTATGCTTAACAAAACGTTGTTCTTTACCATCATAGGTTACTCTCAGTGTTGCTGGGTACATCAAACCATATCTCAGATCCTTAGTATCCTTTAGACTCCTCAGGATACTTCTTGTTTCTGTAAATTGTGCTCTTCTCTTAGCCACTTCTGCTGGATAATCTCTGAAAATACTGATGTTGTCTCCATCATATTTCAGATTTCTCTTTTTTATTATTATCTTCAAAGACATGATCAAAGGCCACTTTTACAATCATTTGACTGGGGGGCGAACCGCTCCTAGGGACTCGTCTTAGAGCCCGATGCGCACGGCCCAGTATAGGTTCTTCACCAAATGCAGAATATCCTTTAAAAGTTTAGCAGCAAATTTTCAGGGATCTTGATTCCCCCTCACGACCTTCGCTCAGACCAACTATTCGCAAATTTTTACGGCGTTGGCGACCCTCCAGATCAATACATTTCTCGTTTATTTTGTGTATTAATTCTGAGAGGCGTTTGTTCTCGGCACGGAGTTTTTCATTCTCCTTAGTATTATGTTCAGCAATCTTAGTAAGCTCTTTAATTGCTTCGCCTTGTTGGTCTAGCGAAATTAGAATAGGATCTATCTTGCCATCCAGCTTTCTTTCCACCCCAGCAGCTATATCCTTTACCTCCAAGATTTGGGCTCGCAACACGGCATCAGCCTTATCTTTCCACTCCTCCATCATACTTCTCACCGAGGATACAACTTCTTTTAAGTCAACATCAATTTTCTCATGAAACGACAGCATGTCTGATTTTAAACTTTTTAAATCATCCTTATACTCCTTCCTAAGCATCTTTATCTCACCTACGATAGAGGTCTTGATGTCTTCCATTTCAGCTCTCCTCTGTGAAACATCTTCTTGAGAAGAAGAAGCAGTGGCAGCAGCAGCAGCAGCAGCAGCACTCAGGCCTGGTTCCCTTCTCAGCGATTTTTTTAAGGTGGCGGGGGGAGGGGAGCGATGGGTCATGATTTCTTCTTAAAGTCGCGCGCCTGATGACGTCACGCACCTTTTAAACGTTGCCGGAGCCGTTTGCAATCGATCTCCTGTGGTAAGTGCGTTTGTTTGACCCTTTTACCCCCGTTTTAAATTCAGTTTTTTGTGGAGCTGTAATGGCGCTGCTCCACTCACAGCATGGCGCCAACCGGAAGTGAAAAAAATGAATTTTGCTTCTCAGGTGGCTGTTTGCTGCCCAATTGTTTGCGTCGCCTTTAAAAAAACGTTTGTGTTCACAAAATGAATTTTGGTTGTCAGGTGGCTGCTTGCTGCCCAATTGTTTGCCTTGCCTTTTTAATAAAAAGTTTGGCTTCATAAAATGAATTTTGGATGACAGGTGGCTGCTTGCTGCCCAATTGATTGCCTCCCCTATTTTTTTACGTATGTGTTCATAAAATAAATTTTGGTTGTCAGGCGGCTGCTTGCTGCCCAATTGTCTGCCTAGCCTTTAAAAAAAAAGTTTGTGTTCCCAAAATGAATTTTGGTTCTTAGGAGGCTGCTTGCTGCCCAAATTGATTGCTTAGCCTTTAAAAAAAAAGTGTTTGTATTCACAACATGAATTTTGGTTGTCAGGTGGCTGCTTGCTGCCAATTTGTTTGTCTCACGTTGTTTTTTTACGTTTGTGTTCACAAACTAATTTTGGATGTCAGGTGGCTGTGTGCTGCCTAATTGTTTGCCTCGCCTTTTTTTAAAGTTTGTGTTCACAACACGAATTTTGGTTGTCAGGTGACTGCATGCCGCCCAATTGTTTGCCTCACCTTTTTTTTTAATGTTTGTGTTCACAAAATGAATTTTGGTTGTCAGGTGGCTGCTTGCTGTGCAATTGTTTGCCTCGCCTTTTTAACCAAAAAGATTGTGTTCACAAAATGAATTTTGGTTGACAGGTGGCTGCTTGCTGCCCAATTGTTTTCCTCGCCTTCTTAAAAAAAAGTTTGTTTTCACAAAATGGATTTTGGTTGTCAGGCGGCTGCTTGCTGCCCAATTGTCTGCCTAGCCTTTAAAAAAAAAATTGTGTTCCCAAAATGAAGTTTGGTTGTCAGGTGGCTGCTTGCTGCCAATTTGTATGCCTCGCATTGTTTTTTTACGTTTGTGTTCACAAATTAATTTTGGATATCAGGTGGCTGTGTGCTGCCTAATTGTTTGCCTCGCCTTTTTTTTTAAAGTTTGTGTTGAGAACAAGAATTTTGGTTGTCAGGTGACTGCTTGCTGCCCAATTGATTGCCTCCCCAATTTTTTTTACGTTTGTGTTAACAAAATGAGTTTTGGTTGTCGGGCAGCTTCCTACTGCCCAATTGTTTGCCACGCCTTTAAAAAAAACAAGTTTTGTTCACAATTAATTTTAGGTGTCATGTGGCTGCATGCTACCCAATTCTTTGCTCGCCTTTTTAACCAAAAGGATTGTATTCACAAATTGAATTTTATTTGTCAGGTGGCTGCTTGCAGCCCAATTGTTTACCTCGTCTTTCTTTAAAAAAAGATTGTGTTCACAATATGAATTTTGGTTGGCAGGTGGGTGCTTGCTGCCCAATTGTTTGCCTTGTCTTTGTTTCAATATGTTTTTGTGTCCAAAAAATGAAGCTTGGTTGTCAGGTGGCTGCTTGCTGCCCAATTGTTTGCCTTGCCTTTTTAATAAAAAGTTTGGCATCATAAAATGAATTTTGGATGTCAGGTGGCTGCTTGCTGCCCAATTGATTGCTTCCCCTATTTTTTACATATGTGTTCACAAAATTAATTTTGGTTGTCAGGCGGCTGCTTGCTGCCCAATTGTCTGCCTCGCCTTTAAAAAAAAGTTTGTGTTCCCAAAATGAATTTTGGTTCTTAGGAGGCTGCTTGCTGCCCAATTGTCTGCCTCGCATTTAAAAAAAAATGTTTGTGTTCACACAATGAATTTTGGTTCTCAGGTGCCTGCTTGTTGCCCAATTGTTTGCACCACCTTTTTTTTTCAAAGTTTGTGTTCACAAAATGGATTCTGGTTGTCTGTTGGCTGCTTGCCACCCAATTGTTTGCGTTGCCTTTGTTTCAAAATGTTTGTGTTCAGAAAATGAATTTTTGTTGCCAGGTGGCTGTTTGCTGCCCAATTGTTTGCCTCGCCTTTTTTTAAAAATGTTTGTGTTCAGAAAATGAATTTTGGTTTCAGGTGGCTGCTTGCTGCCCAATTGATTGCCTCGCCTTTTTTTAAAAAAGTGATTGTGTTCACAAAATGAATTTTGGTTGTGAGGTGGCTGCTTGCTGCCAAATTGTATGCTTCGCATTTAAAAAAAAAAAGTTTTTGTTCACAAAATGAATTTTGGTTGTCAAGTGGCTGCTTGCTCCCCAAATGTTTCCCTCGCCTTTGTTTCAAAATGTTTGCATTCACAAAATGAATTTTGGTTGTCAGGTGGCTGTGTGCTGCCCAATTGTTTGCCTTGCCTTTTTGAAAAAGAGTTTGTGTTCACAAAATGAATTTTGTTTTGTCAGGTGGCTGCTTGCTGCCCAATTGTTTGCCTTGCCTTTTTTTATGTTTGTGTTCACAAAATGATTTTGGGTGTCAGTTGGTTGTTTGCATTCCAATTGTTTGCCTCGCCTTTTTTTTTTAAAGTTTGTGTTCACAAAATGGATATTGGTTGTCAGGTGGCTGCGGCCCACTTGTTTGCCTCACGTTTTAAAAACGATTATGTTCACAAAATGGATTTTGGTTGTCAGGTGGCTGCTTGCCGCCCAATTGTTTGCATCGGCTTTTTTTAAATTGTTTGTGTTCATAAAATGAATTTTGGTTGTCAGGTGGCTGCTCGCTGCCCAATTGTTTGCCTCACCTTTTTTTTAGTGTTTGTGTTCACAAAATGAATTTTGGATATGTCAGGTGGCTGCTTCTGCCCAATTGTTTGCCTCGCCCTTTAAAAAAAAAAGATTGTGGTCACAAAATGAATTTTGGTTGTTAGGTGGCTGCTTGCTGCCCAATTGTTTGCCTCGCCTTTTTTTTAAAGTATGTGTTCACAAAATAAATTTTGGTTGCCAGGTGGCTGCTTGCTGCCCAATTGTTTGCCTCACATTTTTAACCAAAAATATTCTGTTCACAAAATAAATTTCGGTTGTCAGGTGCCTGCTTGTTGCCCAATTGCTTCCTTGACTTTTTTAAAAAACGTTTGTGTTCACAAAATGAACTTTGGAAGTTAAGTGTCTGCTTGCTGCCCAAATGTTTGCCTCGTCTTTTTTTTTAAAATATTTGTGTTCACCACATGAAGTTTGATTCTGTAGTGGCTCCTTGTTGTGCAATTGTTTGCCTCACTTTTTGTTAAAGTTTGTGTTCATAAAATGGATTTTGGTTGTCAGGTGGCTGCGGCCCAATTGTTTGCCTTGCCATTTTTTAATGTTTGTGTTTACAAAATGAATTTTGTTTGTCAGGTGGCTGCTTGCTGCCCAATTGTTTGCCTCGCCTTTGTTTCAAAATGTATGTGTTCACAAAATGAATTTTGGTTGTCAGGTGGCTGCTTGCTCCACAATTGTTTGCCTCGCCTTTTTTTTAATGTTTCTGTTCACAAAATGAATTTTGGTTGTCAGGTGGCTGCTTGCTGCCCAATTGTTTCCCTCGCATTTGTTTCAAAGTGTTTGTGTTCACAAAATGAATTTTGGCTGTCAGGTGGCTGCTTGCTACACAATTAATTGCCTCGACATTTTTTTTAAAGTTTGTATTAACAAAATGGATTTTGGTTGTCAGGTGGCTGCGGCCCAATGTATGCCTCATGTTTTTAAAACGTTTCTGTTCACAAAATGGATTTGGTTTTCATGTGGCTGCTTGCTGCCCAATTATTTGCCTCATCTTTAAAAAAAAAGTTTTGTTCGCAATATGAATTTTTGTTGTCAGGTGGCTGCTTGTTATGGTAATACATGGTATGGCATACATAGTAAAAGGCACGGAATTGAGGTATGCTGTGGAACAGAGGGATCTCGGAATAACTGTGCATAGTTCCCTGAAGGTGGAATCGCATGTAGAAAGGGTGGTGAAGAAAGCTTTTGGTCTGCTGGCCTTTATAAATCAGGGCATTGAATATAGTAGGGAAGTAATGTGAAAATTGTACAAGGCATTGGTGAGACCAATTCAGATGTATGGTGTACACTTTTGGTCACCTAATTATAGGAAGGATGTCAGCAAAATAGAGATAGTACAGAGGTGATTTACTAGAATGTTGCCTGGGTTCCAGCAACTAAGTTACAGAGAAAGGTTGAACAAGTTAGGTCTTTATTCTTAGGAGCGCAGAAGATTAAGGGGGGACTTGATTGAGGTCCTTAAAATGATGAAAGGGATAGACAGAGTTGACATGGATAAGCTTTTCCCATTGAGGGTAGGGAAGATTCAAATAAGAGGGCATGACATGAGAATTAAGGGACAAAGGTTTAGGGGTAACATGAGGGAGAACTTCTTTACTCAGAGAGTGGTGGCTGTGTGGAATGAGCTTCCAGCAGATGTGGTGGAGGCAGGATCAATTTTAAAATTTAAATGTAAAGTGGATAGGTATATGGATGGGAAGGGAATGGAGGGGTATAGTCTGAGTGTAGGTAGATGGGACTAGGGGAAAATAAATGTTCAGCACAGACTGGAAGGGCTGAGAGGGCCTGTTTCCGTGCTGTAATTGTTATATGGTTCTATGTTATATGGTTATATTGTTGCCCAATTGTTTGCCTCACCTTTTTAAAGAGTTTGTGTTCACAAAATGGATTTTGGTTGTCAGGTGGCTGTGGCCCAATTGTTTGCTTCCCCTTTATAAAAAGTTTGTGTTCACAAAATGGATTTTGGTTGTCAGGTGGCTGTGGCCCAATTGTTTGCCTCCCCTTTATAAAAAGTTTGTGTTCACAAAACGGATATTGGTTGTCAGGTGGCTGTGGCCCAATTGTTTGTCTCGTCTTTTTAAAAAGTTTGTGTTCACAAAATGGATTTTAGTAGTCAGGTGGCTGCGGCCAAATTGTTTACCTTGGCTTGGCTGATAAAAGCCGGAAAGAAACTGCCCCTGAATCTGGAGGCGTGCATTCATTTTCACACTTCTGTACCTCTTGCCCAATGGGAGAGGGGAGGAGAGGGAGTGACCGGTGGTGAGACTGGTCCGTGATTATGCTGCTGATCTTGCTGAGGCAGCGTGAGGTGGAGATGGAGGCGATGGGTGGAAGGGAGGTTGGTTTGTGCAAGAAGGAACTGCAGATGCTGGTTCAGATTGCCCAGTCAACTATGGCTTGTGTGGGAAAATGATCCCCACGCTCCCGTCTCCCCCTTCTCTAAGGGAGGAGAGGGGAGGGGAGGAGAGGGGAGAAGAGGAGAGGGGAGGGGAGGAGAGGGGAGGAGAGAAGAGAAGAGCAGAGCAGAGGGGAGAAGAGGGGAGGACGAGATGGGTGGGAGGTTATGAGGTTTAATCTCTGCCTCAGAGCTGAAACAAGGGCATGAGGAAGTATTAAAATTAAAGACCGACACCTCTGCATTTACCACCCCCCCCCCCCCATCCCCTTCAGCGAAACTCGTGTCACTCACTGGACAATAGAGATGATTGTTTTGATAAGTTGGCGTAAGAAGGAACTGCAGTTGTTGCTTTAAACCGAAGACAGGTACAAAGTGCTGGATTAACTCAACGGCAGCATCTCTGGACCTGTCCATGTTCTCTAGAGATGCTGCCTGACCTGCTGAGTTACTCCAGCACAAAACATACTTGGTTAATAAAGTATGATTATGATTATGATTGATGTTTAATCAGTTCAGAAGATCACATTCCCCTTAGCTGTCTCATTTTCATACCTCATACTTCCTTATCTCTGTGTCTCCTGCTTCTCTAACTCAGTCTGAAGAAGGGTCTCGGCCCGAAAGGTTGCCCATTCCTTCTCTCCAGAGATGCTGCCTGTCCCACTGAGTTACTCCAGCATTTCGTACCTGCCCGTGTTCTCCACAGAGATGCTGCCTGACCCGCTGAATTACTCCAGCACTTTGTAAATGTCCGCATTCTCCAGAGATGCTGCCTGACCCGCTGAGTTACTCCAGCACTTTGTACCTGCCCGTGTTCTTCACAGAGATGCTGCCTGACCCGCTGAGTTACTCCAACACTTTGTATTTTATCATTTGGTTGATACAGTACGGCAACACCGAGTCCGCGCCGACCAGCGATCCCCGCACACTAACACTATCCTACACACACACTAGGGACAATTTACATTTGTTTTACCCAAACCAATTAACCTACAAACCCGCATGTCTTTGGAGAGTGGGAGGAAACCGGTGCGCCCAGAGAAAACCCACGCAGGTCACGGGGAGAACGTGCAAACTCCGTACAGACAGCACCCGTGGTCAGGATTGAACCCGGGTTTCTGGCGCTGTGAGGTGGCAACTCTACCACTGCGCCACCGTGACCGTCCTGTTCTCCAGAGATGTTGCCTGACCCGTTGAGTTACTCCTGCACTTTGTGTCTTTTATTCTAAACCAGCACCTGCAGTTTTCCCTTCTCTCAGTTCAGTTCCGTTGAGTTTATTGTCAAGTGTACTGAGGTACAGTGAAAAGCATTTTTGTTGCATGCTATCCCGTCAGCGGGAAGACTGCACATGATTACAATCGAGCCGTCCACAGGGTACAGATACAGGATTAAGGGAATAACGTTTAGTGCAAGGTAAAGCCCGATTAAAGATAGCCCGAGGGTCTCCAATGAGGTAGATGGGAGGTCAGGACCGCTCTCTAGTTGGTGAGAGGACGGTTCAGTTGCCTGATAACAGAAGTTGGGAGGTCACGTTGCAGTTGTACAAGACGTTGGTGAGGCCGCATTTAGAATATTGTGTTCAGTTCTGGGCACCGTGTAACAGGAAAGATGTTGTCAAGCTGGAAAGAAGCAGAGAAGATTTACGATGATGTTGCCGGACTCGAGGGGCCTCAGCTACAGGGAGAGGTTGGGGAAGGCTGGGACTCTACTCCTTGGAGCGCAGGAGGATAAGGGTTGATCTTATAGAGGTGCGCAAAATCATGAGAGGAATAGATCGGGTAGACGCACAGAGTCTCTTGCCTATTGTAGGGGAATCGAGGACCAGAGGACATAGTCTCAAGGTGAAGGGGAAAAGATTAAATAGGAATCTGAGGGACAACTTTTTCCACACAGAGGGTGGTGGGTGTATGGAATGAGCTGCCGGAGGAGGTAGTTGAGGCTATCCCAATGTTTAAAATACGGTTAGACAGGTACATGGCTGGGACACGTTTGGAGGGATATGGGCCAAACGCAGGCAGGTGGGACTCGTGTAGATGGGGCATGATGGCCAGTCTGGGCAAGTTGGGCTGAATGGCCTATATCCGCGCTGTATCACTGTGTGACAAAGGTTGATGGAGTAATGGAGATTTTAAGGATTGGTTTGTGTGGGAGGGAACTGCAGATGCTGTTTTACACCGTAGATAGACACGAAGTGCTGGAGTAACTCAGCGGGTCAGGCAGCATCTCTGGGGGGAAGGAAGGGGCGACATTTCGGGTCGAGTCCGTTCTTCAGGAGATTAGGTTTTGGAAGAAAAGAGGAAGTGGTTGAATCTGTGAGTTATTTTGTGTTTCGAAATGTCTTGATTCTCGCTGATCGTCCTTTCCTGTGTCTGTTTTCCGGTCACCGACCAAAATACTCATGTGTTGCAATTAAACCTGACCACCACTTGCAAAACCCTCTGTGTGGGAAGCAACTGCACATGCTGGTTTACACGCGAGAAATGTACAAAGTGCCGGAGTAACTCAGCGGGTCAGGGAGCATCTCAGTGGAGAACGTGGACAGGTACAAAAGTGCAGGAGTAACTCAGCGGGTCAGGGAGCATCTCAGTGGAGAACGTGGACAGGTACAAAGTGCTGGAGTAACTCAGCGGGTCAGGGAGCATCTCAGTGGAGAACGTGGACAGGTACAAAGTGCTGGAGTAACTCAGCGGGTCAGGCAGCATCTCAGTGGAGAATGTGGACAGGTACAAAGTGCCGGAGTAACTCAGCGGGTCAGGCAGCATCTCTGAAAAATGCACAATGGGCGACGTTTCGGGTCCAGACCATTCTTCAGACTGCACATTCTCCCCGCTGGCAGCAACCTATTCGACATTTCCCTTGATCACCATCCCCTTTGCCCACTTTTCACACCTCACTCTTCCTTATAAATGTAACAATCCCTCCCCTAACATCAGTCTGAAGAAGGGTCTCGATCCGAAACGTCGCCCATTCCTTTTCTCTAGAGAAGCTGCCTGACCCGCTGAGTTACTCCACCACTTTGCACCTGTCCACGTTCTCCACAGATGCTGCCTGACCCGCTGAGTTACTCCACCACTTTGCACCTGTCCACGTTCTCCACAGATGCTGCCTGACCCGCTGAGTTACTCCACCACTTTGCACCTGTCCACGTTCTCCAGAGAAGCTGCCTGACCCGCTGAGTTACTCCACCACTTTGTACCTGTCCACGTTCTCCACAGAGATGCTGCCTGATCCGCTGAGTTACTCCACCACTTTGTACCTGTCCACGTTCTCCACAGATGCTGCCTGACCCGCTGAGTTACTCCACCACTTTGTACCTGTCCACGTTCTCCACAGAGATGCTGCCTGATCCGCTGAGTTACTCCACCACTTTGTACCTGTCCACGTTCTCCACAGATGCTGCCTGACCCACTGAGTTACTCCACCACTTTGTACCTGTCCACGTTCTCCACAGAGATGCTGCCTGATCCGCTGAGTTACTCCACCACTTTGTACCTGTCCACGTTCTCCACAGATGCTGCCTGACCCGCTGAGTTACTCCACCACTTTGCACCTGTCCACGTTCTCCAGAGATGCTGCCTGACCCGCTGAGATACTCCAGCACTTTGCACCTGTCCACGTTCTCCACAGATGCTGCCTGACCTGCTGAGATACTCCAGCACTTTGTGTCTTATCTTCAATTTGTATCGGCATCTGCAGTTCTTTACAACACACACACACACGCACACACACACACACACACACACACTCACGCACTCACACACTCACGCACTCACACACTCACACTCACACTCACTCACACACCTGAGGGGAGGGGGTTACACAGATGGGGAGAGGGAGTGTAAGGGCCAGAAGAGAGGAGAAGGGAGGAGGGGGGAAGAGGGAAGGAGCTGGGAGCTGAGGGGAGGGGAGGGCAGGCGAGGGGAGGTGAGGGGAGGAGAGGAGAGGAGCGGGGAGGGGAGGAAAGGAGAGGGGAAGGAGGGGGAGGGGACAAGGTTTAACTCTGACTAAGAGCTGAAACAAGGCTGTGAGGAAGTGTTAAAGACCAACACTTCTGCATTTACCCTCCCCCACCCCCATTCAGCGAAACTCGTGTCACTCACTGGACAATAGAGATGATAGTTTTGATAAGTTGGTGTAAGAACGAACTGCAGATGTTGCTTTAAACCAAAGAGAGACACAAAGTGCTGGAGTAACTCAGAGGGTCAGGCAGCATCTTTGGACCTGTCCATGTTCTCAAGAGATGTTGCCTGACCCGCTGAGTTACTCCAGCACTTTGTACCTGTCCATGTTCTCCACAGAGATGCTGCCTGACCCGCTGAGTTACCCCAGCACTTTTTATTTTTTCGTTTGGCGATAAAGCGCGGAAACAGGCCCTTCGGCCCACCGAGTCCGTGCCGACCAGCGATCCCCGCACACTAACACTATCCTACACACACACTAGGGACAATTTACATTTGTTTTACCAAAACCAATTAACCTACAAACCCGCATGTCTTTGGAGTGTGGGAAGAAACCGGAGCACCCGGAGAAAACTCACGCAGGTCACGGGGAGAACGTGCAAACTCCGTACAGACAGCACCCGTGGTCAGGACCGAACCCGGGTCTCTGGTGCAATGATGCGACAACTCTACCGCTGCGCCACCGTGACCACCCTGTTCTCCAGAGATGTTGCCTGACCCGTTGAGTTACTCCTGCACTTTGTGTCTTTTATTCTAAACCAGCACTTGCAGTTTCCCCTTCTCTCAGTTTAGTTCCGTTGAGTTTATTGTCACGTGTACTGAGGTACAGTGAAAAGCATTTTTGTTGCGTGCTATCCCGTCAGCAGAAAGACTGTACATGATTACAATCGAGCCGTCCACAGGGTACAGATACAGGATTAAGGGAATAACGTTTAGTGCAAGGTAAAGCCCGATTAAAGATAGCCCGAGGGTCTCCAATGAGGTAGATGGGAGGTCAGGACCGCTCTCTAGTTGGTGAGAGGACGGTTCAGTTGCCTGATAACAGAAGTTGGGAGGTCACGTTGCAGTTGTACAAGACGTTGGTGAGGCCGCATTTAGAATATTGTGTTCAGTTCTGGGCCCGTGTAACAGGAAAGATGTTGTCAAGCTGGAAAGAAGCAGAGAAGATTTACGATGATGTTGCCGGGACTCGAGGGGCCTCAGCTACAGGGAGAGGTTGGGGAAGGCTGGACTCTACTCCTTGGAGCGCAGGAGGATAAGGGTTGATCTTATAGAGGTGTACAAAATCATGAGAGGAATATATCGGGTAGACGCACAGAGTCTCGTGCCCAGAGTAGGGGAATCGAGGACCAGAGACATAGGATCAATGTGGTGGGGGGGGGAGGGGGAAGATTGAATAGGAATCTGAGGGGTAACTTTTCCACACAGAGGGTGGTGAATGTATGCCGGAGGAGGTAGTTGAGGCTGGGACTCCTCTTGCTCTCCAAGGAATTGCAGTGGGGAATGATTCCTGGGTCGTATGTGGAGAGGATGTTTCCACTAGTGGAAGAGTCTAGGACCAGAGGTCACAGCCTCAGAGTAATAGGACGTTCCTTTAGGAAGGAGATGAGGAGGAATTTCTTCAGCCAGAGGGTGGTGAATCTGTGGGATTCTTTGCCACAGACGGCTGTGGAGGCCACAAGTCAGTGGATATTTTTAAGGCAGAGATAGATAGATTCTCGATTAGTACGGGTGTCAGGGGTTATGGGGAGAAGGCAGGAGAATGGGGTTAGGAGGGAGAGACAGATCAGCCACGATTGAATGGCAGAGTAGACTTGATGGTCCGAATGGCCAAATCCGCTCCAGAAGGCTGTGGAGACCAAGTCAGTGGATACATTAACGTCCAGTAAGCCCAGTAACATCCAATCAAAGATAGTTGGAGGGTTTCCAATGAGGTAGGAGATCAGGACCTCTCTCTAGTTGGTGAGAGGACAGTTCAGTTGCCTGATAACAGCCGGGAAGAAACTGTCCCTGAATCTGGAGGTGTGCATTCGTTTTCACACTTCTGTACCTCTTGTTCGACAGGAGGAACAATAGACAATAGACAATAGGTGCAGGAGTAGGCCATTCGGCCCTTCGAGCCAGTAGCGCCATTCACTGTGATCATGGCTGATCATCCACAATCAGTACCCCGTTCATGCCTTCTCCCCATATACCCTGACTCCGCTATCTTTAAGATGTCTATCTAAAAAGTATGCAGAGAACCGGCCTCCACCTCCCCCTGAGGCAGAGAATTCCACAGACTCACAACTCTGTGAGAAAAAGTGTTTCCTTGTCTCCTGTTCTAAATGGCTTACTCCTTATTCTTAAACTGTGTGTGGCCCCTGGTTCTGGACCACTCTCTGGACTCCCCCAACATCGGGAACATGTTTCCTGCCTCTAGCGTGTCCAAACCCTTAACAATCTTATATGTTTCAATAAGATCCCCTCTCATCATTCTAAACTTCAGAGTGTACAAGCCCAGCCACTCCATTCTCTTCTTCTTCTGCTGCTTGCTAATGGCGTGCACAGCCTAAAGTTGTTGGACAACTTGTTCTATTTGATCATATTTGATTGTGCACGCCAGGTTGATTGCATTTGTCGAAACAGGGCGGACCACGTGAAGGTTGCAATCTCCTACCCCGCTCCATTCTCTCAGCATATGACAGTCCCGCCATCCCGGGAATTAACCTTGTTAGGGTAGGAGAGGGAGTGGCCGGGGTGAGACTGGTCCTTGATTATGCTGCTGGCCTTGCTGAGGCAGCGTGCAGTGCAGCTTGAGTTATCGAAGCATTTTGTAGACTTGTTTGCCACTAACGTGTGTGGAAACTGTTACACAGGACGTGTGAAAGCCTTGTTAGGGCTGGCTGTTATCTTGTCTGTATTTGGTTTGTGTTCTTCTGAGATATAAAGAGATTCCATCTGAACCTGGAGATGACTTCCTTCTCTGCAGAAGAGTTTCTCCCCTGCAAGATATCATTCTGAAGCTCCGTACAGACAGCATCCGTGATCGGGATGGCACCCGGGTCTCCGGTGCTGTGAGGCAGCAGCTCTACCCGCTGCGCCACCGTGCCGCTCCACTGCAACTTGGAGATCTGGGATGGATCCAGTCGGGAAAACGAGACGTCTTCGGGAACCCAAGGCATCCGATCGGTGAGTTAGAAAAACCGTTTCATATCTCATGGACTTCATTGAAAGCCACCAAATAGTGAAAGGCCCGGATAGAGTGGATGTGGAGAGGATGTTTCCACTAGTGGGAGAGTCTAGGAACAGAGGTCACAGCCTCAGAATTAAAGGACGTTCCTTTCGGAAGGAGATGAGGAGGAATTTCTTTAGACAGAGAGTGGTGAATCTGTGGTATTCTTTGCCATAGACGCGGTGGAGGCCCAAAGTCAGTGGTTATTTTTAAGGCTGTTATAGATAGATTCTTGTTTAAGAAAGAACTGCAGATGCTGGAAAAATCGCCTGTAGACAAAAATGCTGGAGAAACTCAGTGGGTGAGGCAGCATCTCTGGAGTGAAGGAATAGGTGACTTCTCAGGTCGTGACCCTTCTTCAGACTGATGTGGGGGTGGGAGGTCGGGACGAAGAAAGGAAGAGGAGGAGACAGAGGGCTGTAGGAGAGCTGGGAAGGGGAGGGGAAGGAGGGAGAAAGCAAGGACTACCTGAAATTGGAGCTCAATGTTCATACTGCTGGGGTGTGAACTACCCAAGCGAAATATGAGGTGCTGCTCCTCCAATTTGTGGTTGGACTCATTCTGGCCATGGAGGATTCGGAATGGGAGGGGGAGTTGAAGTGCTGAACCACCGGGAGATCGATTCTTGATTAGTATGCGTGTCAGGGGTAATGGGGAGAAGGCAGATGAATGGGGTTGGGTGGGGGAGATAGATCTGCCATGATTTAAATACAGAATGGACTCGACGGGCCGAATGGCCTAATCCTCCTGCTAGATTTTATGAATGCTTTGGAAGTTGGTGTTAAAATAAGATCTGGGTTTAGGGTTTGTGAAGTTGATTACACATGTTATGTAGGAGGTTTGTATAAGATAAAGGGGAACTGAGCAACAGCCAACAGCCACGTGAACAAAAACATTATTCCCAACATTTTGCTTTCTAGAGATCAACCGAGTCCGTGCCGACCAGCGATCCCCGCACACTAACACTATCCGACCCACACTCACTAGGGAACAATGTACAATTTTACCAAAACCAATTAACCTACAAACCCGCACGTCTTTTGAGTGTGGGAGCAAACCGGAGCACCCGGAGAAAACCCACATGGGTCACAGGGAGATCGTGCAAACTCCGTACAGACAGCACCCATGATCGGGATGGAACCCGCTGCTCTACCCGCTGCGCCACCGTGACCGCCCTGGACCGTTGGGGGGGAGGGTTGTACAAGTTAAAAAAACTCTTGTTTCTTTAGGGGAAGTTAAAGCGACTTTTATTGGCTGTAACTTTGATGTGGTTCAAGCAGGATGTGTTGGTTGGTGACATTTATGCCTGAGAAATGTGAATGTATTCACTAGCTCCAATCCATCGCCTTCCAGCCGACTCCTTCCTGAGGCTCTTATCACCAACTCTGTGAACGGTACGGTTCTGGGAGAGGAGAGATGGAGAGAGAGAGGGAGAGAGAGAGGGACAAAGAGGGAGAGAGAGGGAGAGGGGAGATGGAGAGAGATGGAGAGGGGGAGAGAGAGGAGAGAGAGGGAGGGAGGGAGAGGGAGAGGGAGGGAGAGGGGGAGAGAGGGAGAGAGAGGGAGAGGGAGGGAGAGGGGGAGAGGGAGAGTGAGGGGAGAGGGATGGGGAGAGAGAGAGGGCAAGAGAACAAGCAATATTGAAAGAGAGAAAGGAGGAAGAGAGAGACATTGGGGAGAAAAAAAGAGAGACGGAGATGTGAGAGAGTGAGGGAGAGGGAAGGTGAGAGAGAGAGAGAGGGGGAGAGAGAGAGAGAGAGAGAGAGAGAGAGGGGGGAGAGGGAGAGGGAGAGGGAGAGGGAGAGGGAGAGGGAGAGGGAGAGAGCATGGAAATTAAAGGAGGGAGAGTGAGGTTGTGGAGTGAAAAAGAGAGAGAGAGAAGCGAGACTGAGAGTGAGAGAGAGAGAGGGAAAGAGAGAGAGCAAGAAAGATAGAGAGAGGGGGGGAGAGAGGGGGGAAGGGAGGGACAGGGTGAGGGGGAGAGGGAGAGGAGGAAAGAGAGAGTGAGAGAGAGGGAGAGGAGGAGAGAGGGAAGGGGAGAGAGAGGGGGAGAGGGAGAGGCAGAAGGAGATGAGCGGGGCAGGATTTTTGACACAACTACACTGGTGCTGATGGTCACCATCTTTCTTTGTCCATTCTAGATCTTTCCCAATGACGATGACAACTTTATTGTGGGCGCTCCTGACCCTCGCCCAAGGTAGGTCCGTCACGCACTGAGGTCCGGCCGGGGGAAGTGATAGGATGTTACACCGTGGGGAAAGCAGAGGGGGACGGACGGGGGGGCGATACATTGGGGGGTGGAAATAGAAACATAGAAACATAGACAATAGGTGCAGGAGGAGGCCATTCGGCCCTTCGAGCCAGCACCGCCATTCAATGTGATCATGGCTGATCATCCCCAATCAGTGCCCCGTTCCTGCCTTCTCCCCATATCCCCTGACTCCAATATCTTTAAGAGCCCTATCTAACTCTCTTTTAAATGCATCCAGAGAACCTGCCTCCACCGCCCTCTGAGGCAGAGATTTCCACAGATTCACAACTCTCAGTGAGAAAAAGTGTTTCCTCGTCTCCGTTCTAAATGGCTTACCCCTTATTCGTAAACTGTGGCCCCTGGTTCTGGACTCCCCCAACATCAGGAACATTATTCCTGCATCTAGCTTGTCCTTTTATAATTTTATACGATTCTATAACATCCCCCCTCATGCTAAATTCCCGTGAATATAAGCCCAGCTGCTTCATTCTCTCAACATATGACAGTCCCGCCATCCCGGGGATTAACCTGGTGAACCTACGCTGCACTTCCTCAATAGCAAGAATGTCCTTCCTCAAATTAAGAGACCAAAACTGCACACAATACTCCAGGTGTCGTCCCACCAGGGCTCTGTACAACTGCAGAAGAACCTCTTTACTCCTATACTCAACTCCTCTTGTTATGAAGGCCAACATGCCATTCGCTTTCTTCACTGTGACTTTGACTCTGTGTCTCCGTGTCTCCATGTCTCCGTGACTGTCATTCTGTGTCACTGTGTCACTGTGTCACTGTGTCACTGTGTGTCTGTGTCTCTGTGCCTCTGTGCCTCTGTGACTGTCTCTGCATCTCTGTGTGTCTCCGTGTCTCTGTGACTGTGTCTCTGTGTCTCTGTGTCTCTGTGACTGTCTCTGCATCTCTGTGACTCTCCATCTGTGTGTCACTGTGTCTCTGTGACTGTGTCTCTGTGTCTCTGTGTCTCTGTGTCTCTGTGTCTCTGTGTCTCTGTGTCTCTGTGTCTCTGTGTCTCCGTGACTCCGTGACTCCCTGTCTCCCTGTCTCCGTGTCTCCGTGATTCTGTGGCTCCGTGATTCTGTGTCTCCGTGACTCCGTGACTCCCTGTCTCTCTGTCTCCCTGTCTTCCTGTCTCCCTGTCTCTGTGTCTCTATGACTGTCTCTGCATCTCTGTGACTCTCCATCTCTGTGTCTCTGTGTCTCTGTGACTCTGTGTCTCTGTGTCTCTGTGACTCTGTGACTCTGTGACTGTGTCTCTGTGACTCTGTGTCTCTGTGACTGTGTGTCTGTGTGACTGTGTCTCTGTGTCTCTGTGACTCTGTGTCCCTGTGTCCCTGTGTCTCTGTGTCTCTGTGTCTCTGTGTCTCTGTGTCTCTGTGTCTCTGTGTCTCTGTGTGACTGTGTCTCTGTGTCTCTGTGTCTCCGTGACTCTCTCTGCAGGTGTGGTTGCCATTCAGTGGGAGGTGAAGGCTCCAAGGAATGTCATGGCTGCCGTGGGAACCTGCGTACAGATTCCTTGCTCCTTCTCCCATCCCGCCGAGTCACTGCTGAAAACCGTTCAGTGGCTGAAGGGCAACAAGACACACGGCACCCTCATCGTAAGCTCTGCCAAAAGCCCCGATCCTCCCCACCTTCCAAGAGCAAAGATCCCAGAACAATGGGAGAGAGACAAGGAGTGCACCCTGACAATCGACAGTCTGACCAAGGGGGACGCTGGATTGTACTACTTCCGAATGGAGAACAATCAGGGTGCAAAATATTCCGGACCGGACGGGGTTCTGCTGTACATATCCGGTAAGACAAACACACTTTTGCTGGAGTAACTCAGACAAGTGCTGGAGTAACTCAGCAGGTCAGGCAGCATCTCTGCGGAGAACGTGGGCAGGTACACACACACTCTCACACACACTCTCTCACACACACACCATGCACACACACACTCTCACACATTCTCACACACACTCACATACACACTTTCTCACACTCGCTTGTACACACACCCACACACACACACACACACACACACACACATGCACACGCGGTGTTCAGGGGGCCCTCCGTGATCACTGGTCACAGCGAGGGGGGGGGGGGAGGGGTGTGGAGAGCATTGGAAATGTAATTTAGTTCAGTGTAGAGATACAGTGTGGAAACAGGCCCTTCGGCCCATCGAGTCTGCGCCGACCAGCGATCCCCGCACACTAACACTATCCTACACATACACACTAGGGGACAATTTACATTTACCAAGCCAATTAACCTACAAACCCGCACGTCTTTGGAGTGTGGGTGGAAACTGAAGATCTCGGAGAAAACCCACGCAGGTCACGGGGAGAACGTGCAAACTCCGTACAGACAGCACCCGTAGTCGGGATGGAACCCGGGTCTCCGGCGCTGCATTCACTGTAAGGCAGCAACTCTACCGCTGCACCACCGTGACCACCCAAGATAAGAACGTCACTCGTGTTATAATGACCGCCTGATGTAAGATAGACACAAATTGCTGGAGTAACTCAACGGGACAGGCAGCATCTCAGGAGAGAAGGAATGGGCAACGTTTCGGGTCAAGACCCTTCTTCAGACTGATGTCAGGGGAGGGGGTGGGACAAAGATAGTCTTGGTGCTGGGACCGCAGCTATTTACAATATACATCAATGATTTAAATGAAGGGATTCAAAGTAACATTAGCAAATTTGCAGATGACACCAAGCTGGGTGGCAGTGTGAACTGTGAGGAGGATGCTATGGGAATGCAGGGTGACTTGGACAGGTTGGGGGAGTGGGCAGATGCATGGCAGGTGCAGTTTAATGTGGATAAATGTGAGGTTATCCACTTTGGTAGCAAAAATAGGAAGGCAGATTACTATCTAAATGGTGTCAAGTTGGGAAAAGGGGAAGTACAACGGGATCAGGGGGTCCTTGTTCATCAGTCTATGAAAGTAAGCATGCAGGTACAGCAGGCAGTGAAGAAAGCGAATGGCATGTTGGCCTTTATAACAAGAGGAGTTGAGTATAGGAGCAAAGAGGTCCTTCTGCAGTTGTACAGAGCCCTAGTGAGACCACACCTGGAGTATCGTGTGCAGTTTTGGTTCCCTAAGGAGGACATTCTTGCTATTGAGGGAGTGCAGCGTAGGTTTACAAGGTTAATTCCCGGGATGGCACGACTGTCATATGCTGAGAGAATGGAACAGCTGGGCTGCTAAACTCTGTAGTTTAGAAGGATGAGAGGGAATCTTATTGAAACATATAAAACTGTTAAGGGTTTGGACATGCTAGAGGCAGGAAACATGTTCCCGATGTTGGGGGAGTCCAGAACCAGTGGCCACAGTTTAAGAATAAGGGGTCGGTCATTTAGAACGGAGATGAGGAAACACTTTTTCCCGCAGAGAGTTGTGAGTCTGTGGTTTTCTCTGCCTCAGAGGGCAGTGGAGGCCAGTTCTTCAGATGCTTTCAAGTGAGAGCTAGATAGGGCTCTTAAAGATAGCGGAGTCAGGGGATATGGGGAGAAGGCAGGAACGGGGTACTGATTGTGGATGATCAGCCATGATCACATTGAATGGTGGTCTGGAAGGGCCGAATGGCCTACTCTTGCACCTATTGTCTATTGTCTATTGTAAGGTGACGATTGAAAGTTTTTGCACCTTCTGGTAAGCGGCAAATTGCAATTACTGAATAAAGTCCTTGTTAAGGAGGGGGACAAAACGAGAGAAAAAACTTTACTAATCGATGCTCTGACTCTCTCTTCAAAGATGAATCCAGTTTGTTGACCATCTCCTCACCAACGGAGATCATCGAGGGAAATGAGGTGGTGCTAACCTGCTCGCTAAAGTTCGCCTGCCCTGGTCACCTGCGATGGAGAGGGATGGATGCTTTAGATCCAGTCTCTGACACGGAAACTCCAGGATCAGCTGAGAACTCCTGGACTACCAGCCTCACTCTGAGCTTCGTGGCTTCCTATCAACACCACGGGAGGTCTTTGAGATGCGTCCATTCACCCGGAGATTCCGCAGGGAAAAAGGTCACCTTGAACGTCAACTGTGAGTCACGCGGTCACGCAGTCATGGCGACATTCTCTCTCTCTCTTCCTTATCCTCTCTCTCTCCCCTCTCTCCCCTCTCTCCCTCTCCCCTCTCCCCTCTCCCCTCTCCCCTCTCCCCTCTCTCCTCTCCCCTCTCTCCGCTCTCTCCTATCCATCTACATATCCCATAGCAGGGGAATCGAGGATCAGAGGACATGGGTTTAAGGTGAAGGGGAAAAAGATTTAATAGGAATCTGAGGGGTAATGTTTCCACACAGAGGGTGGGTGGATGTATGAAACAAGCTGTCAGAGGAGGTAGTTGAGGCTGGGTCTATCCCAATGTTTAAGAAACAATCTGTCTCTCTCAGTCTCTCCCTCCCTCCATCTCTCTCTCTCTCTCTCTCTCTCTCTCTCACTCTCTCTCTCTCACTCCCTCTCGCTCTCTTTCTCACTCTCTCTCACCCTCCCTCCCACTATCTCCCTCTCTCACTCTCCCGCCCCCATCCCTCCCTCTCTATCTCCATTAATTCACCCATCACCCCTCTCTCTCTCTCACTCTCTCCCTCCCTCGCTCTCTCTGTGTCTATCTCACTCCATCTCGCTCTCTCCCTCCCTCCCTCTCTCTCACTCCCTCTCTCTCTCTCCCTCCCCCATTCGCGCTCTCCGTCTCTCCCTCCATCTTTCTCTCTCCTTCTCTCCCTCCCTCCCATTCTCCTTATCTCCTTCTCTCCCTCTCCCTCCCTGTCTCCCTCCCCGTCCCCCTCCATCCCTCCTCTCTCTCCCACCTTCTTTCTCTCCCTCTCTCTCTCCTTCTCTCTGTCCCTCCCTTCCTCTCATGGTGTTATACAGGGTGACAAGTTGGGAGTTTTCTCCTGGAGGGAGGTGTAGGGAGGAGGGAGCACCGCACTGGAGGAGGGAGAGACAGAGGGAGAGAGAGAGAGAGAGAGAGAGAGAGAGGAAGAGGGAGGGAGAGAAAACCTTAGAGAATGTTAGATTCAGAGAATGTTAGAGAGGGAGGGAGACAGAGAGAGAGACAGAGAGAGGGGGGAAGAGAGAGTGAGAGAGACAGAGACAGATAGAGACAGAGAGACAGAGAGAGAAAGACAGAGAGAGAGATAGACAGAGAGAGGGGAGGAAGAGAGAGACAGACAGGGACAGAGACAGGGACAGAACAGAGACAGAGACAGAGAGACATAAATATTGAGGGAGCTCCACTGTATGAGTGTCTGACGCTGGGAATGTTTCTCTCTGTAGACGCTGCCATCAATGTGAGGATCAAAGCTCCAACAGCCCCTCTTGCTGGTGAAATCATCACACTGCAGTGTGAATCACATGCCAACCCTGCAGTGAACTCTTACAGCTGGAGAAAGCTCTGTGGCTCTCAGTCTACAGATCTGCGGGAATATGGTGCGGAATACACACTGACGGCCACAGTAGAGGTCGGGACCTGCGACTATTTCTGCACCGCGAGGAATTCTCTCGGTGGAACGGAGTCCCCAGCTCAACGCATCGATGTCCAGTGTAAGTACCACTATGTCCCAGCTCATTACCGTCTAGACTACACTCCACAACTCTCCCCAACTCCTACAGATGCACCGTGTCAGGAAAGTATTTTGTGTGGGAAGGAACTGCTGATGCTGGTTTAAATCGAAGGTAGACACAAAGTGCTGGAGTAACTCAGCGGGTCAGGCAGCATCTCTGGAGAGAAGGAATGGGTGACGTTTAAAGTCGAGATCCTTCTTCAGACTGAGAAGGGTCCCAGCCCGAAACATCACCCATTCCTTCTCTCCAGAGATGTTGTCAGTCCCGCTGAGTTACCCCAGCACTTTGTGCAGGAAGGAACAGCAGATGCCAGTTTACACCAAAGATAGACGCAAAGTGCTGGAGTAACTCAGCGCGACAGGCAGCATCTATAACTCTTTGGCCCTACGAGCATGGAGCCAGAGTCACAGAGACATAGTTCTGGAGTCATAGAGTCCTAGATTTATATAGAGCCATACGGGTCCCAGTGTCTTACAGTGTCTTAGAGATACTTAGAGAGTATATTAGAGAGTATTAAAGAATATTGGAGAATATTAGGGAGTCTTAGAGAGTCTTAGTCTTAGAGAGTATTAGAGAATATTACAGAATATTACAGAATATTAGAGAATACTAGACTAAGTGGGTCCTGTTGGGTCCCATGTTCACACGGGAGGGCTGGTCCCCCAACGCAATATTCCACCTCTCCATCAATTCCAATAATGGTTGTCAATGGGGGGGGGGGGGGAGCTTTCTGAAGCGCTAGTATGGGTGTTGTGGGCAGAAGGGACTGGTTTTAGGGGGCTAGTATGGACATTGTGGGCCAAATGGATTCTTGGGGTGGCAGCTCAGTCACTCATGCCTGATGTGCTGGCAGCTCACTCACGGCTGGTGGGCTGGCAGTTGACTCGTGGCTATTCCTTGAAATTCCATTTCAAGCAGGGTGCAAGGCCACCAAATTCAAATGCAGTTTCACACCATTTCAAGCAGGGTGCAAGGGCACAAAATTCAAGAGCAGTTTCTTACCACTTCAAGCAGGGTGCAAGGCCATCAAATTCAGGTTCAATTTCCTACCACTTCAAGCAGGGTGCCAGGCCACCGAATTCAAGTGCAGTTTCATGCCACTTCAAGCAGGGTCATGCACCTATTGTCTATTGTCTATTGTCTGTTATCTGTGTGTGTGTCTCTTTCTCTGTTTTCAGACCCACCTCGAAACGTCATGGTCTCGCTGAGAGTAAATGAGTTGATCGACCGCAGTTTGAAAGAAGGGGACAGAGTTCTTCTCAGCTGTAGTTCAGCCACAGCGGATCCACCAGTCCGGAGCTACACCTGGTACAGAAATGGAGCGGAAATCCACAGGATGAGCAATCACGATCTTGAGTTTCAATCCATATCCTACACGGATTTCGGGAAGTACGTGTGCCAAGCCACCAACGCAGTGGGAAGCAGCCGATCTGAGGAAGTCATAGTGACCGGCATGTGTGAGTATCCTGCAGAGCACGTCTTCCCGAGATAAAGTTCAATGCCGAGGGATGGGACATGCTAGAGGCAAGAAACAATAGACATAGAAACATAGAAAATAGGTGCAGGAGTAGGATATTCAGCCCTTCGAGCCTGCACCGCCATTCAATATGATCATGGCTGATCATCCAACTCAGTATCCCATACCTGCCTTCTCTCCATACCCCTGATCCCTTTAGCCACAAGAGCCACATCTAACTCCGTCTAAATATAGCCAATGAACTGGCCTTAATTACCTTCTGTGGCAGAGAATTCCAGAGACTCACCACTCTCTGTGTGAAAAATGGTTTCCTCATCTCGGTCCTAAAAGATTTCCCCCTTATCCTAAAACTGTGACCCCTTGTTCTGGAATTCCCCAACATCAGGAACAATCTTCCTACATATAGCCTGTCCAACCCCTTAAGAATTTTGTAAGTTTCTATAAGATCCCCCCTCAATCTTCTAACTTCTAGCAAGTACAAGCCGGGTCTATCCACTCTTTCTTCATATGAAAGTCCTGACATTCCAGAAATCAGTCTGGTGAACCTTCTCTGTACTCCCTTTATGGCAAGAATGTCTTTCCTCAGATTAGGAGACCAAAACTCAACGCAATACTCCAGGTGTGGTCTCACCAAGACACTGTACAACTGCAGTAGAACCTCCCTGCTCCTATACTCAAATCCTTTTACTATGAATGCCCACATACCATTCGCTTTCTTCACTGCCTGCTGCACCTGCATGCCTACTTTCAATGACTGGTATACCATGACACCCAGGTCTCGTTGCATCTCCCCTTTTCCTAATCGGCCACCATTCAGATAATAGTCTACTTTCCTGTTTTTGCCACCAAAGTGGATAACCTCACATTTATCCACATTATACTGCATGCCATGCATTTGCCCACTTACCCAACCTATCCAAGTCACTTTTCAGCCTCCTAGCATCCTCCTCACAGCTTACACAGCCCCCCAGCTTTGTGACATCTGCAAACTTGGAGATGTTGCATTCAGTTCCCTCGTCCAAATCATTAATATATATTGTAAATAGCTGGGGTCCAAGCACTGAGACTTGGGGTACCCCACTAGTCACTGCCTGCTATTCTGAAAAAGACCCGTTTACTCCTACTCTTTGCTTCCTGTCTGCCAGCCAGTTCTCTATCGACATCAATACTGAACCCCCAATACCGTGTGCTTTAAGTTTGCATACTTATCTCTTATGTTGAAAGCCTTCTGAAAGTCCAGATATAACACATCCACTGGTTCTCACTTATCCACTCTACTAATTACATACTCGAAAAATTCTATAAGATTCGTCAGACATGATTTACCTTTCATAAATCCATGCTGACTTTCTCCAATGATTTCACCACTTTCCATTTGTGCTGCTATCCCATCTTTAATAACTAGCAGTTTCCCCACTACCGATGTTAGACTAACTGGTCTGTAATTCCCCGTTTCTCTCTCCCTCCCTTTTTAAAAAGTGGGGTTACATTAGCTACCCTCCAATCCTCAGGAACTACTCCAGAATCTAAAGAGTTTTGAAAAATTATCACTAATGCATCCACTATTTCTGGGGATACTTCCTTAAGTACTCTGGGATGCAGACTATCTGGCCCTGGGAATTTATTGGCCTTTAAACCATTCAATTTACCTAACACCACTTCCCGGCTAACCTGGATTTCACTCAGTTCCTCCATCTCATTTGACCCCAGGTCCCCTGCTATTTCTGGAAGATTATTTATGTCTTCCTTAGTGAAGACAGAACCAAAGTAGTTATTCAATTGGTCTGCCATGTCCTTGATCCTCATGATCAATTCTCATGTTTCTGACTGCAGGGAACCTACATTTGTTCTAACAAATCTTTTTCTCTTCACATATCTACAAATTTTTTACAGTAAGTTTTTATGTTCCTTGACAGTTTTCTTTCATAATCTATTTTCCCTTTCCTAATTAAGACCTTTGTCCTCCTCTGCTGGACTCTGAATTTCTCCCAGTCCTCTGGTAGGCTGCTTTTTGTGGGTAATTTGTATGCTTCATCTTTTGTTTTGATACTATCCCGGATTTCCCTTGTTATCCACGGATGCACTACCTTCCCTGATGTATTCTTTTGCCAAACTGGGAAGAAACAATTGTTGTAGTTCATCCATGCAGTCTTTAAATGCCTTCCATTGCATATCCACCATCAATCCTTTAAGAATCAATTGCCAGTCTATCTTGGCCAATTCATGTCTCATACCCTCAAAGTTACCTTTCTTTAAGTTCAGAACCCTTGTTTCTGAATTAATTATGTCACTCTCCATCCTAATGAAGAACTCGACCATATTATGGTCACTCTTGCCCAAGAGGTCACGCACAACAAGACTGCTTACTAACCCTTCCTCATTACTCAATACCCAGTCTAGAATAGCCTGCTCTCTCGTTGGTTCCTCTACATGTTGGTTTAGAAAACTATCCCACATACATTCCAAGAAATCCTCTTCCTCAGCAGCCCTGCTTATTTGATTCACCCAATCTATATATAGATTGAAGTCACCCATTAGAACTGTTTTACCTTTGTTGAACGCATTTTTAATTTCTTGTTTGATGCCATCCCCAACTCCACTACTACTGTTAGTTGGCCTGGGAGGGAGGGAGGGAATGAGGGAGAGAGAGAGGGAGAGAGAGAGTGTGGGTGGGAGGTAGAGAGAGAGAGAGAGGGAAGGAGAGAGAGAGAGAGAGATAGAGGGATGGAGGGAGGGAGAGAGAGAGGAAGGGAGGGTGGGAGGGAGAGAGGGAGCTTGTGTGTGTGTCTAACCCTGGGTAACCCTTTCCTGTCCAAACGTTTCAGATAAGCCGCAGGGTGTTCACATTGAGTCCAATGGTGTGGAGGTCGGCGAGAAGGTGAACGTGAACGTGAATGACCGGCTGAGTCTGACGTGTGTTAGCCATGTGAGTGATCCACCCGTGAACAGCTACTCCTGGTACCGCGATGGTTCTGGGGACACACAGTGGGTCCAGACGCTGGTGTTGAACACAATTACCCTACAACAAGCGGGTCGGTATTACTGTACAGCATGGAACGGGATCGGAAGTGTGAGCTCGCAGGCCATCACTGTTAATGTCCAGTGTGAGTATTCCCCACCATCCCGTACACAAACCCTTCAACATTGCCCGTTATAGGGAACGACATTCCCTCTGCACTACCCCTCTCTCCCTCTCTCCCTCTCTCCCTCCCCCCCTCTCTCCCCCTCTCTCCCCCTCTCCCCCTCTCTCCCCCTCTCTCCCCCTCTCTCCCCCTCTCTCCCCCTCTCTCCCCCTCTCTCCCCCTCTCTCCCCCTCTCTCCCCCTCTCCCTCTCTCCCCCTCTCCCTCTCTCTCCCTCTCTCTCTCTCTCTTTCTCACTCTCTCTCACCCTCCTGCTGCCTGGACCCGCGAATGGCCATCTTGGCCAGGCCCAGGAGCAAACCTACAGGGACAAAGGACAAAGGACATTTATTATCACATACACCAATTGGTGTAGTGAAATTTGACTTGCCAATGCAGAACATGAATAAAGATAATACACAACACTAGAGTATTTAACAATAAACATAAAAACATCCCCCCACAATGGTTCCCACTGTGGGGGAAGGCAGCAAAGTCCAGTCCCATTCCCAGTTCACCCATAGTCGGGCTTATTGAGGCCTCTGCAGCTACGACAGCCCGATGCTTCAGGCCCAATCGCCGGATGATGGGGTTCTGGCGTCGGGTGAACACTCTCAGTGGCCCAGAGTGTCAGGAGCGGCCGCTTCCTCCCCGGAGTTCACAGCTCCCATAGTCCACGGGCCGCGCCGGTTGGAGCTCCGACTCTGGTGACCTCCGTGAGGTCACAGGCTCCGCGGTTTTTAAAACTCAGCGCCGCCAGCCCGCGGCTGGAAGCTCCACAGACCGCAGCTCCGCGATGTTGCAGTCGGCGGTCCCAGCCCTCCGGAGCTCCACCGCACGGTGACCAGGGCAAGGCATCGCCCTCTCCGCGATGGCACCCCAGCGCTGTGTACCGCTGCCGAATCTAAAGTCCCGGCCGGTCCCGGCAGGAAACGGTGCTCCAGACTGCCGATAGGCCGCGAGGAAGGGGCGAAGATATGGCCCGGAGAAAATCCGCATCTCCGACCAGGTAGGGACTGAGAAAAATAGTTTCTCCCCCCCCCCCCCCCCCCCACACCACCCTCTACATAAAAAGACTAAAATACCTCCAAAAACAAACACTTTAACTAACTAAAAATTTAAAAAAAAGAATGAAAAGACTAACAGCTGCTGGCAGGGCGGCCATACTAGACGGCGCCCCCGGGCGTGTCCAGGGAGGTCCCCACCTTCCTGATCGGCTCTCCTCACTCCATGCCTTGTGTCCAAACAGCACGATCGTGGGACTAAAATGCAACCAGAACTTGAGGAACAATCCCTTCAGATATTTGTACAGGGGCAGCAACCTCTCACACTCCATATACACGTGGAACACGGTCTTCTCCTCGCCGCAGTAAATACAGGCGGCGGACGAGCCCGTGAACTGACTCAAAAGTTTATTACATACCACGGCTCTGTGCAACACTCTGCACCCCAGGTCCCTAATGTAAAGGGAAACAACTCCCTTGTAGAGGGACCTCCACTGGGGGCCGCCCCTGCCTTCAGGCGGTAACACGGACCGCCATGGCGTGTCTGGACGGAAGACAAAGGCAAGGAGGTGCAGAATGTGCAGGAGCATTCTGTACAGTATGTGTCTCTTCACATCACGAAACAGCACGCTGGGCATCTTGGAAAGGTGGCTCAGGTTGTGTGGGGCCAACGCCCTAGAAATATCCCGGAGCCTAGGCCCGATGAGCAAATCCGGCCGAGCGGGGAAAGCTCAGTCAGAACCATTCTAAACACACGCCTCTCCTCAACACCCACCATGACAGGGTGAGGACTGACCACCCTCGCAGTTACAAAACCCCCCTCCCCAAAGATGACCAAATTCCTTACTCTCAGTACATAGCAATAGAAACTAGGCAGACCCCATATGGCGGGGTCGACTGATGCCCACCACACGGAGCCATGAAACCCCTTAGGCTAAGGCCCTGGCGGAAAAAGTACTCTTTCGCTCTCTTTCTCTCTCTTTCTCTCTCTTTCCCTCTCTTTCTCTAACAGCTCATTACCATCTAGACTTGACTCCACAACTCTCCCCACTCCTACAGATGCACCATGTAAGGAAAGCATTTTGTGTGAGAAGGAACTGCAGATGCTGCTTTGAATTGAAGGTAGACACAAAGTGCTGGAGTAACTCAGCGGGACAGGCAGCATCTATAACTCTTTGGCCCGATGAACCCCCCGATGGGGGGTATAGTTAGGTGTGAGGAGGATGCTTGGAGGCTGCAGGGTGATTTGGATAGGCTGAGTGAATGGGCAGATGCATGGCAGATGCAGTACAATGTGGATAAATGTGAGGTTATCCACTTTGGTGGCAAAAACATGAGGGTAGACTATTATCTGAATGGTGGCAGATTAGGTAAGGGGGAGATGCAACGAGACCTGGGTGTCATGGTACACCAGTCATTGAAAGTAGGCATGCAGGTGCAGCAGGCAGTGAAGAAAGCAAATGGTATGTTAGCATTCATGGCGAAAGGATTTGAGTATAGGAGCAGGGAGGTTCTACTGCAGTTGTACAGGGTTTTGGTGAGGCCACACCTGGAGTACTGCGTACAGTTTTGGTCTCCAAATCTGAGGAAAGACATCCTTGCCATAGAGGGGGTACAGAGAAGATTCACCAGACTGATTCCTGGGATGTCAGGACTTTCATATGAGGAAAGATTGGATAGACTCGGTTTGTACTCGATGGAATTTAGAAGATTGAGGGGGGATCTTATAGAAACCTACAAAATTCTTAAGGGGTTGGACAAGCTAGATGCTGGAAGATTGTTCCCGATGTTGGGGGAGTCCAGAACAAGGGGTCACAGTCTGAGGATAAGGGGGAATTCCTTTAGGACCGAAATGAGGAAAACATTCTTTACACAGAGAGTGGTGAGTCTCTGGAATTCTCTGCCACAGAAGGTAGTTGAGGCCAGTTCATTGGCTATATTTAAGAGGGCGTTAGATGTGGCACTTGTGGCTAAAGGGATCAGGGGGTATGGAGAGAAGGCAGGTACGGGATACTGAGTTGGATGATCAGCCATGATCACATTGAATGGCGGTGCAGGCTCGAAGGGCCGAATGGCCTACTCCTGCACCTATTTTCTATGTTTCTATGTTTCTATGAACATGGAGCCAGAGTCACAGAGACATAGTTCTGGAATCATAGTCATAGATTTATATAGAGCCATACGGTCCCAGTGTCTTACAGTGTCTTAGAGATACTTAGAAAGAATATTAGAGAGAGAGAGTATTAGAGAGTATTAGAGAAAATTAGAGAAAATTAGAGAATACTAGACTGTGGGACCCGTTGTGTCCCATGTTCACACATGAGGGAATATTAGAGAATATTAGAGAATATTAGAGATTATTAGAAGCTTAGAGAATATTGGAGAGTATTAGAGTGTACAAGAGTGTACAAGAGAATATTAGAGAGTATTAGAGAGTATTAGAGAGTATTAGAGAGTATTAGAAAGTATTAGAGAGTATTAGAGAGTATTAGAGAGTGTTAGAGAGTGTTAGAGAATATTGGAGAATACTAGACTAAGTGGGACCCGTTGCATCCCATGTTCACATGGGAGGGCTGGTCCCCCAACACAATATCCCACCTCTCCACCAATTCCAATATTGGGTGCTTTCTCGAGCGCTAGTATGGGTATTATGGACTGAAGGGGCAGGTTTCCAGAGGGCTATTATGGACATTGTGGGCCAAAAGTATTCTTGGGGTGGCAGCTCAGCTGACTCACGGCTGGTGGCTGGCAGTTGACTCACGGCTATTCCTTGAAATTTCAAGCAGGATGCAAGGCCACCAAATTCAAATGCAGTTTCCTACCATTTCAAGCAGCGTGCAAGGCCACCAAATTCAAGAGCAGTTTCTTACCACTTCAAGCAGGGTGCAAGGCCACAAAACTCAAGTGCATTCATACCACTTCAAGCAGGGTGCAAGGACACCAAATTCAAGTGCAGTTTCATACCACTTCGAAGAGGGTGCAAGGCCACCAAATTCAAATGCAGTTTCATACCACTTCATGCAGGATGTAAGTCCACCAAATTCAGGTGCAGTTTCATACCACTTCAAGCATGGTGCATGTCTACCAAGCTCAACTGCAGTTTCAAACCACTTCAAACCACTTCAAGCAGGATCAAGTCCACCAAACTCAAGGGCAGTTTCATACCACTTCAATCAGGGTGCAGGGCCACCACATTCAAATGCAGTTTCATAATTTTCAAGCAGGGTGAACCCACCATAAATTCACCATAATACCACACAAAACACCACATAAACACCACACTCACAGTTCTGTAGACAATCGGTGTGTTCAGTTGATTCACAGCTCAGACAGGGTTCTGACCTCTCCCTCCCCCATCTTGCGGAGACTGAGTCACACCCACACTTCTGTGTTTTGTAATCCCTTCCCCCTCCCACCAGAAGGGGCGTGGCATTCATGGTGTGATTGACTGGAAAGAGATACTCAACATTTTTCATACACTAATAACACTTTTATTTTTCATTGATGGGAAGAATCCTCTGCATCTGATGAACAGAAGGGGCTGAGTAAGATGGCCAAAATTCACAGTCGTAAGTGGTAGCGTTTTATCTAAAATCAATATACAGAGCAAACAGGAAGTTGTCATGTTTAGACTTTTAATCATTTGCAATTTCGAACCAACCACCGCCACCCATTTGCTGTGCTTTATTTGAAACCAACCATCACCAACCATTTGCTGTGCTTTTTTTTCAAACCAACCATCACCAACCATTTGCTGTGATTTTTTTAGAACAAGCACCACCAACTATTTGCTGTGATTTATTTCAAACCAACCTCCACCAACAATTTGCTGTGCTTTTTTTCTGCAAAGCAACCACCACCAACCATTTGCTGTGCTGTTTTTCAAACCAACCCCATTTTTTCAAACCAACCACATTTTCATTTTCAAATCACATTAAGGGCACTCAAGGTCAGTAAAACGACACTCACAGTTTAGTAGACAAGTGTTCAGTGTTATTCACTGTTCAGACTGAGAGACATGATCCTCTCGCTTCCGCGATCATGCAGAGGCTGACTGAGGCACTCAACATGTCGGGGTTTTATAGTCCCTCCGGAAGAGGCGTGGCCTTCAGAAGAGAGTATCTCAACACTTTTCAAACACTAATAACTCTTATTTTTCATCGATGGGAATAATCCTCTTATCTTGTGCAGCAGAGGGGTACTCTGAGCAAGATGGCCATAAATCGCAGCCGTAAGTGGCAGCCGTTTTTTCTAAAATCAATATACAGAACAGGAAGTGGTCAAGATCAGACTTTTAGTAATATAAATTAGAGAGTATTAGAGAATATTACAGAGTATTAGAGAATGTTAGAGAATATTAGAGAGTCTTAGATAATACTAGACTAAGTGGGACCCGTTGGGTCCCATGTTCACATGGGGTGGCTGGTATCCAAACGCAATATTCCACCTCTCCACCAATTCATATATTGGTGGCAAGTAAGGGGGGGGGGGGCTTTCTGGAGTGCTAGTATGGGGGTTGTGGGCCAAAGGGACTGGTTTCCAGAAGGTTAGCATGGACATTGTGGGCCGAATGGATTCTTGGACACAGTTCAGTCAGTCACGGCTGGTGGGCTGGCAGTTCACTCACTCACGGGTGGTGGGCTGGCAGTTTACTCACTCACGGCTGGTGGGCTGGCAGTTCACTCACTCACGGCTGGTGGGCTGGCAGTGCACTCACTCATGGCTGGTGGGCTGGCAGTACACTCACTCATGGCTGGTGGGCTGGCAGTTCACTCAGTCATGGCTGGTGGGCTGGCAGTTCACTCACTCATGGCTGGTGGGCTCACATGCTCACACACACACGCACACGCACACACACTATCTCTCACACTCACACTAATACACACACACACACTCACTCACACACACGTGTGTGTGTGTGACGCTGGAAATGTTTCTCTCTGAAGACACTCCCACCAATTGAAAGCATCCAGTGAACCGGCGTCCACCAGGCAGAGAATTCCACAGACTCACAACTCTCTGTGAGACACGAGGTCCCAGGAGGTCATATGAGGTGGCTGCAACTCTCCTCCATGCATGAGCGAGGTTTCCGCCTTCTCGTGGCCTCAGCTATGTCGCGGCAAAATTTACAGGATGTTGAAAAATTTTCCAAGAGTGCAGTAGAGTGAGGTCGCTATTTACTTACAGGCAGTCAAGGGCAGCCGTAGGCAATCTCCTTCGCTGACCGGGTATTTAGCTCATTGGACCTAGGATGACCTACCAGTTGGTAAAATGCCCGCTAAACATAATTATAATTCTTAAAAGTGTCTCCAACCCTTCTCTCCCCCCCTTCTCTCCCCCCCTTCTCTCTCCCCCCCTTCTCTCCCCTCCCCCCCCCCCCCCCCCCCCCCCCGCGCTCTCTAAAGGACTTATGGTACTCTGTGGCAGCCGTTTACCTTCATCTTCATAGCGCAGACAGCGCTCCTCCACTTTACCTGTCCCCACCTTTGTGATATGTTTGTGTGTGTGTGTGCAGCTCGCGGTTCGGTCGATCCAGCTCGCGGTTTCAACGCGGCCGGTCGATCCAACTCGAGGCTTTCCAGGAGTGCGCCCACGAGCTTGAAGGTCGAAGGCACTCTTCTGGACTCACGGATTAGGTCGCCAAAGTGGGACAGGCCCTTAATACATTAAAAAATTATTGGAAGAGGTTAACCTTAGTTACTGCTGTTTTCCAACTAAAAGATAGAGGAGTCAGAGGATTTGCGGAGAAAGCAGGAACGGGGTACTGATTGTGGATGATCAGCCATGATCACAGTGAATGGCGTTGCTGGCTCGAAGGGCCGAATGGCCTGCTCCTGCACCTATTGTCTATTGACTATTATCTGTGTGTGTGTTTCTCTCTCTCTCTCTGTTTTCAGACCCACCCCAAAACGTCACGGTCTCGCTGAGCGTAAACGGGTTGATCGACCGCAGTTTGAGTGAAGGGGACAGAGTTCTTCTCAGCTGTAGTTCAACCGCAGCGAATCCACCAGTCCGGAGCTACACATGGTACAGGAACGGAGCGGAAATCCACAGGGAAAGCAGTCGCGATCTTGAGTATCAATCCATATCCTACACGGATTTCGGGAAGTACAGGTGCCAAGCCACCAATGCAGTGGGAAGCAGCCGATCTAAGGAAGTCACAGTGACCGGCAAGTGTGAGTATCCCGCAGACTATGTCTTCCCGAGATAAAGTTCAACGCCTAGGGATCAGACACGCTAGAGGCAGGAAACAATAGACAATGGGTACAGAAGGAGGCCATTCGGCCCTTCGAGCCAGCACCACCATTCACTGTGATCATGTCTGATCATCCGCAATCAGTATCCCGTTCCTGCCTTCTCCCCATATCCCCTGACTCTGCTATCTTTAAGAGCTCTATCTAGCTCTCTCTTGAGAGTGTCCAGAGAAATGGCTTCCACCACCCTGTGAGGCAGAGAAGTCCACAGACTTACAACTATCTGTGAAAAAGTGTTTCCTCGTCTCCGTTCTAAATGGCTTACCCCTTATTCTCAAATTGTGGCCTCTGGTTCTGGACTCCCCCTGATAATTGCTCGTTTCTGAGCTTCCCCACAGTCTAGTTTCAGTAAAAACACTGAATCAAGCACTTGAAAAGACTAACGTTTATTTTATCAAAAGTGCATCACAGATTGTACACTGTTCCTATCCCCACTGTGGGTTCGATCCCTGCTTCTGTCTGTTCAAGCCCTCTAGGCCTCGCGTATACAGAGACACTCCAGAAGTTCTCCTGAAGATCGACCACGAACCTTGTGGTCACCGTCTTTTATATGCCCCGTGAACTCGAGGGCCGAACCACACAGGGGGTTGCCTTACACTTAGCCAATAACAGATATCGATTAACCCCATACATAGCAGACATCTCCCTAACCCAATAGTACAACAGCTCAGTACATTGTATTCCTAACGGACTCCAGGGTGAAGGCAACTATTGAAACATGTGCCCTGATTTACACGGTTTCCAGACAAGGCTTAACACTTCATCCAATAAATATCCAGCAGAGTCAGAGTCTGCAACATTATATGTAACTTATTTACAAATGTATATCTAGTTTGCCACCACCCAATCCATCCTATGCATTTTGTACGAGATTGACAAGGCTTGCAGGTCCCCTACCCTTGTGCAAATGAATTGTATCTAAACTCCAGCCTCTCTGGCACCTCTCGCAGCCTGTCCCAGCTCTGCAGACATCATTCCCAATCTGACCAAATCTCCCAACAAGCCCTGTAATTTAGCCCCATTATAGAAGTCCTGACTGGTCCACTTTAGCCAGGATTAACACGTCAACATCAGGAACATGTTTCCTGCATGTCCTGGACTCCCCCAACTTCAGAAACGGGTTCCTCATGTTGGGGGTGTCCAGAACCAGGGGCCACAGTTTAAGAATAAGGGGTCGGCCATTTAGGACTTTAGGAGATGATGAACACTTTTTTCACCCAGAGAGTTGTGAGTCTCCGGAATTCTCTGCCTCAGAGGGTGGTGGAAGCCGGTTCTCTGGATACTTTCAAGAGAGAGCTAGATAGAGCTCTTAAAGATAGTGGAGTCAGGAGGTATGGAGAGGAGACAGGAACGGGGTAGTGATTGGGGATGATCAGCCATCATCACATTGAATGACGGTACTGACTCGAAGGATGAATGGCCTACTCCTGCACATATTGTCTAATTTCTATTGTCTATTGTCTATATCGACCCGAATAAGGGCAGCCCGGTCACGGTGGCGCAGCGGTAGAGTTGCCGCCTCACAGCACCAGAGACCCGGGTTCGATCATGAGCACGGAAGCTGTCTGTGTGGAGTTTGCACGTCTCCCAGTGACCTGCGTGGGTTTTTTCCAGGAGCTCTGGTTTCCTCCCACACTCCAAACACGTGAGGGTTTGTAGGTTAATTGGTTTTGTTAAATATTGTGAATTGTCCCCTAGTGTGTTTGTGTGTGTGTGTGTGTGTGTGTGTGTGTGTGTAGGATAGTGTTAGTGTGCGGGGATCGCTGGTCGGTGCTGATGCGGTGGCCGAAGGGCCTGTTTCCGCGCTGTATCTCTAAATTAAACAGAAATTAAACCATGCTGAATATCCCTAATCAACTTGGGTGGTTAGCAGGGAGAGGGGGGTTGGAGAGGAAGTGAGGGGGTATAGAGGCAGAGAGCGAGAGGGAGGGAGGGAATGAGGGAGAGACAGAGGGATGGAGGGAGAAAGGGAGGGCGTGAGGGAGAGACGAAGAGAGGAAGAGAGAGGGATGGAGGGAGGGAGGGAGGGAGAGAGGGAGGGAGAGAGGGAGCTTGTGTGTGTGTCTAACCCTGGGTAACCCTTTCCTGTCCAAATGTTTCAGATAAGCCGCAGGGTGTTCACATTGAGTCCAATGGTGTGGAGGTCGGAGAGAAGGTGAACGTGAACGTGAATGACCGGCTGAGTCTGACGTGTGTTAGCCGTGTGAGTGATCCACCCGTGAACAGCTACTCCTGGTACCGCTATTACCCAGGGTACACACAGTGGGTCCAGACGCTGGTGTTCGACACAATTACCCCACAACAAGCGGGTTGGTATCGCTGTACAGCATGGAACGAGATCGGAGATGTGAGCTCGCAGGCCATCACTGTTAATGTCCAGTGTGAGTATTCCCCACCATCCCGTACACAAACCCTTCAACACTGCCCGTTATAGGGAACGACATTCCCTCTTCACTGCCTCTCCCTCTCTCTCTCTCTCTCCCTCTCTCTCCCTCTCCCACTCCCACTCTCACTCTCCCTCCCTCCCTCCACCTCTCTCTCTCTCACTCCCTCTCTCTCTCTATCTCACTCTCTCTCACCCGCCCGCTGCCTGGACCCGTGAATGGCCATCTTGGCCAGGCCCAGGAGCAAACCGACAGGGAGATTCCACCTTCCCGATCGGCTCTCCCCACTGCATGCCTTGTGGCCAAACAGCACGATCGTGGGACTAAAATGCAACCAGAACTTGAGGAACAATCCCTTCAGATATTTGTACAGGGGCAGCAACCTCTCACACTCCATATACACGTGGATCACGGTCTCTTCCTCGCCGCAGTAAATACAGGCGGCGGACGAGCCCGTGAACCGACTCAAAAGTTTATTACACACCAAGTCTCTGTGCAACACTCTGCACCCCAGGTCCCCAATGTAAAGGGGAACAACTCCCTTGCAGAGGGACCTCCGCTGGGGACCGCCCCCACCTTAATGTTGTAACACGGGCCGCCATGGCGTGTCTGGAGGGAAGACAAAGGCAAGGAGGTGCAGATTGTGCAGGAGCATTCTGTACAGTGTGTGTCTCTTCACATCACGAAACAGCACGCTGGGCACCTTGGAAACGTGGCTCAGGTTGTGTGGGGCCAGCGCCCTAGAAATATCCCGGGGCCTGGGCCCGATGAGCAAATTCGGCCGAGCGGGGAAAGCTCAGTCAGAACCATTCTAAACACACGCCTCTCCTCAACACCCGCCATGACAGGGTGAGGACCGACCACCCTCGCAGTTACAAAACCCTCCTCCCCAAAGATGACCAAATTCCTTACTCTCAGTACATCGCAATAGAAACTAGGCAGACCCCATATGGCCGGTCGACTGATGCCTGCCAACCGGAGCCATGAAACCCCCCTGAGGCAAATGCCCCAGCGGGTTGCCAGAGCTTGCCATCTGGGAGGGTGCTCTGCATACATGTACCTCCGCAGAGTCCTGAGACGGAGAGCAGCCATCTGGGTACGCACGCATACCAAGGACTGGCCACCCTCCTCTAACGGGAGACTAAAGACTGCTGCGCGCTCTCTCTCCCTCTCCCTCTACCCCTCCCCCTCCCCCTCTCTTTCTCTCTCTCTTTCTCCCTTTCTCTGTCTCTAACAGCTCGTTACCGTCTAGACTACACTCTAGACTACACTCCACAACTCTCCCCAACTCCTACAGATGCACCGTGTAAAGAAAGCATTTTGTGTGGGAAGGAACTGCAGATGCTGGTTAGAATTGAAGGTAGACAGAAAGTGCTGGAGTAACTCAGCGGGTCAGGCAGCATCTCTCTGGAGAATGTGGACAGGTACAAAGTGCTGGAGTAACTCAGCGTGTCAGGCAGCATCTCTGGAGAGAAGGAATGTGTGACGTTTCGAGTCGAGATCATTCTTCAGACTGAGAAGGGTCCCGGCCCGAAACATCACCCATTCCTTCTCTCCAGAGATGTTGTCAGTCCCGCTGAGTTACCCCAGCACTTTGTGCAGGAAGGAACAGCAGATGCCGGTTTACACCAAAGATAGACGCAAAGTGCTGGAGAAACTCAGCGGGACAGGCAGCATCTATAACTCTTTGGCCCTACGAGCATGGAGCCAGAGTCACAGAGACATAGTTCTGGAATCATAGAGTCATTGATTTATATAGAGCCATACGGTCCCAGTGTCTTACAGTGTCTTAGAGATACTTAGAGAGTATATTAGAGAGTATTAGAGAGTCTTAGAGAATATTAGAGAATATTAGAGAATATTGGAGAGTCTCAGAGAATCTTAGAGAGACTTTTTTAGAGAATATTAGTCTAAGTGGGACCCGTTGTGTCCCATGTTTACACGGGAGTGCTGGTCCCCCAACGTAATATTCCACCTCTCCACCAATTCCAATATTGGTGGCCAGTGGGGGTGGGGCTTTCTGGAGCGATAGTATCGGTGTTGTGGGCTGATGGGACTGATTTCCAGAGGGCTATTATAGATATTGTGGGCCAAATGGATTCTTGGGGTGGCAGCTCAGTCACTCAAGCCTGATGTGCTGGCAGCTCCCTCACGGCTGGTGTGCTGGCAGTTGACTCACGGGTATTGCTCAAAATTCAATTTTAAGCAGGGTTCAAGGCCACCAAACTCAAGTGCAGTTTCCATCCACTTCAAGAACGGTGCAAGGCCACCAAATTCAAGTGCAGTTTTTTACCACTTAAAGCAGGGTGCAAGGCCACCGAATTCAAGTGCAGTTTCATGCCACTTCAAGCAGGGTGCAAGGCCACCAAATTCAAGTGCGGTTTCATGCCACCAAGCAGGGTGCAAGGCCACCAAATTCAAGTGCAGTTTCATACCACTTCAAGCAGGGTGCAAGGCCACCAAATTCAAGTGCAGTTTCATACCATTTCATGCAGGGTGCAAGGCCACCACATTCAAATGCAGTTTCATACATTTTTCAAACCACCACCACCAACCATTTGCTGTGCTTTATTTCAAACCAACCATCATCAACCATTTGCTGTGCTTTTTTAAAAACAACCACCACCAACCATTTGCTTTGCTTTTTCAAACCAACAACATTTTTATATTCAAACCACAATAAGGGCACTCAAGATCAGTAAAACCACACTCACAGTTTAGTAGACATGTGTTCAGTGTTATTCACAGCTCAGACTGAGAGACATGACCCTCTCGCTTCCCCCATCTTGCAGAGACTGACTGAGGCACTCAACATGTCCGGATTTTATAGTCCCTCTGGAAGGGGCGTGGCCTTCAGGAGAGAGAATCTCAACACTTTTAAACACTAATAACTCTTTTATTTTTAATCGATGGGAAAAATCCTCTTGTCCTGTGCAGCGGAGGGGGATCTGTCTAAGACGGCCCAAAAATCTCAGCCGCAAGTGGCAGCCTTTTTTTCTAAAATCAATATACAGAACAACAGGAAGTGGTCAAGATCAGACTTTTAGTAGAAACATAGAAAATAGGTACAGGAGTAGGCCATTCGGCCCTTCGAGCCTGCACCGCCATTCAATGTGATCATGGCTGATCATCCAACTCAGTATCCCGTACCTGCCTTCTCTCCATACCCCCTGATCCCTTTAGCCACAAGTGCCACATCTAACGCCCTCTTAAATATAGCCAATGAACTGGCCTCAACTACCTTCTGTGGCAGAGAATTCCAGAGACTCACCAGTCTCTGTGTAAAGAATGTTTTCCTCATTTCGGTCCTAAAGGAATTCCCCCTTATCCTTAGACTGTGACCCCTTGTTCTGGACTCCCCCAACATCGGGAACAATCTTCCAGCATCTAGCTTGTCCAACCCCTTAAGAATTTTGTAAGTTTCTATAAGATACCCCTCAATCTTCTAAATTCCAGCGAGTACAAGCCGAGTCTATCCAATCTTTCCTCATATGAAAGTCCTGACATCCCAGGAATCAGTCTGGTGAATCTTCTCTGTACCCCCTCTATGGCAAGGATGTCTTTCCTCAGATTTGGTAATTTAGATTAGAGAGTATTAGAGAATATTAGAGAATATTAGAGAATATTAGAGAGTCTTAGAGAGTCTTAGAAAATACTAGACTAAGTGCGTCCCATGCTCACACGAGCGGGCTGGTCCCCCAATGCAATATTCCACCTCTCCTCCAATTCCTATATTGGTGGCAAGTAAGGGGGGGTGGGGGGCTTTCTGGAGTGCTAGTATGGGTGTTGTGGGCCAAAGGGACTGGTTTCCAGAGGGCTAGAATGGACATTGTGGGCTGAATGGATTCTTGGACTCGCAGTTCAGTCAGTCACAGCTGGTGGACTGGCAGTTCACTCACTCATGGCTGGTGGGCTGGCAGTTCACTCACTCACGGCTGGTGGGCTGGCAGTTCACTCACTCATGGCTGGTGGGCTGGCAGTTCACTCACTCACGGCTGGTGGGCTGGCAGTTCACTCACTCACTCACGGCTGGTGAGCTGACAGTTCACTCACGGCTGGTGGACTTACACACACACACACACACACACACTCCATCTCTCACACACTCACACTAACACACACACACTCACTCTCACACACACGCACCCTCCATCACACACACACACATCCGGGACATTTGACAGTAAAACTTGAATCCACTCACGTCCGACTTCTGGACTGAACGCGGCCTTGGACTCAGGTCCAACCTCTGGACTGAGCACGACTTCCGGTGTGAGCACGACTTCCGGAGTGAGCGCGACTTCTGGAGTGAGCGCAACGTGCTGAGTGAGCCACGTATTATAGATTCACATTCACTCACTAACGGCTGGAGCACTCACAGTTCTGGGCTCATCTCTCACTAACTGCTTGTAGACTCACAATTTACTCAGCGCGACTTGTAGACTCACAGTTCTGGACTCAACTCTCACTAACTGCTTGTAGACTCACAATGCACTCAGCGCGACTGGAGCACTCACAGTCCTGTATTCAACTCTCACTCATGGCTTCCGGGCTTACTGACTCACGACCCACCTCCGGGGATTTATTCCCCTGGTCCCCGGAAGGGACGTTACCTTCATGGTGACCGACAGGCGAGATGACCAATCTGCTGATCTTTTATAACTTTTAAAAATGATTTTTTTAAACGTTCATAACTTTTATATTATTTCACCAATCGGAATAAAACTTGGTGCGCTTGGAGCAAAGGAGAACAGTGAGTAAGTTGGCAAAAGATCCTGGTGAGATAGAGTGCCTTTTGCTAAAATGAACTTACAATGTGGACAGAAAGTGGTCAAGATGAGAGTTTTAGTAATAGTATAGATAGATTAATCAGAGCATATTAGACTTACAGAAAATTAGAGTGTTTGAGAGAATATTAGAGAGTCTTAGAGAATGTTAGAGATTCTTTGATAATATTAAGATGTGCTGATTTGTGGGTTGATTGGCTTTCTAAATGCAAGAATTGTCCGCTAGTTTGTGTAGGATAGCGTTATTGTGCTGGGATCTCTGGTCGGCTCGGACACGGTGGGCTGAAGGGCCTGTTTCTGCGCTGTATTTCTAAACTAAACTATGTTACAATTCTTAAAAATATACTAAATCACTACGATGCAAACATGTCTCTCTCTAACACCACCCGGGCGCGGACATAACCCGGGTAAGCGGCAAGCACCCGGCTCGGGCAAATCCCTCTTCGGCCTGCCCTCGTGACTCGCAGATGGCCAGCTTGGCCTGGCTTCACAGTGAGTTAGGGACGTAAATATACATTTTTTCTGCATCTAGCCTGTCCAATCCTTTAAGATTTTTATATGTTTTTATAAGATCTAAGGTCCCCTCTGATCCCTCTAAATTCCTGTGAATAAAAGCCCAGTCGACCAATTCTTTCATCATGCGTCAGTCCCGCCATCTCGGGAATTAACCTGGTGAACCTATGCTGCACTTCCTCAATAGGGAGTGTGTGTGTGTGAGTTTGTGTGAGTGAGTTTGTGTGAGTGTTTGTGTGTGTGAGTGTGTGTGTTTGGGTGTGGATGTGAGTATGTGTGACGCCTGTGAGAGTGTGCGTGTGACGTGTGTATGTGTGTGTGTGTCAGTGTGAGTGTGTGTGTGCGGGTGCGGATGTGTGTGTGTGTGTGTGTGTGTGTGTGTGACACTGGGAATGTTTCCACCAATTGAAAGCATCCAGAGAACCGGCCTCCATCAGGCAGAGAATGCCACAGACTCACAACTCTCTGTGAGAAAAAGTGTTTCCTCATCTCTGGTCTAAATGGCTTACCCCTTATTCTTAACCTGAACAAATCTCTGCCTTGTAGCTAATACTGTCTAATCCAGGCAAATCTCTCCTTGAATGAATGTTTTTTCATTGACACACGTCACACTGATATTCAATGTTTTTTTTAATATAAACAAGGTATGCGAACAGTCTGTACATAAAGGACGTGGACAAGATTACAAACGATTCCATTTTATTCCCATTCTTTGCAAAGTGAACCAAAATGGCACACACGTGACCAGTCCATTTTCCATTGTCAGATGTCACGTCTCAAAGAAAAGGGCCTGTCCCCACTTGGGAGACCTAAGGTGCGTGTTTAGAAGAGTTT
>CAUPSL010001596.1:22500-51561 GCA_963514005.1 Raja brachyura | reverse complement strand
CCCCCTCTCTCCCCCCTCTCTCCCCCTCCTCTCTCTCCCCCCCCCTCCTCTCCTCTCCCCCCTCCTCTCTCTCCCCCTCCTCTCTTCTCCCCCCCTCCTCTCTCTCCCCCTCCCCTCTCACCCCTCCCTCTCCCCCTCCCTCTCCCCCCTCCCTCTCCCCCTCCCTCTCCCCCTCCCTCTCCCCCTCTCTCCCCCTCCCTCTCCCCCTCCTCTCTCCCCCCCCTCTCTCCCCCCCCCTCTCCCCCTCCCTCTCCCCCTCTCTCTCCCCCCCTCTCCCCCTCCCCCAACCTCTTCTCCCCCTCTCTCCCTCTCCCCCTCTCCCCCCCTCTGCCCGGCAGCCCCAGGGACGGAGTCCCCCAGCTGGTCCTCCTGCATGACCACCAGCATGCAGCTGGCCAAGGAGTGTCTGAAGGAGACGGAGGAGCCGAGGAGCCACACCAGCCCCTGGAGGGGCTCGAGATGTTCGCTCAGACCATAGAGACGGGTAAGTGGGGTCCAGTTAAAACCACCCGCTGGACGGCAGTGGTGTAGGTAGACACAAAACGCTGGAGTAACTCAGCGGACAGGCGGCATCTCTGGAGAGAAGGAATGGCTGACGTCTCGGGTCGAGACCCTTCTTCAGTCTGAGGTCAGGGGAGAGGGAGATACATAGATAAGGATGAGAGATGGTGAGAACAAACAACACGGAGATAAAGTTACAGAGAAAGGTTGAACAAGTTAGGTCTTTATTCTTTGGGAGTGCAGAAGGTTAAGGGGGGACTTGATTGAGGTCTTTAAAATGATGAAAGGGATAGACAGAGTTGACGTGGATAAGCTTTTCCCATTGAGGGTAGGGAAGATTCAAACAAGAGGGCATGAGTTGAGAATTAAGGACAGAAGTTTAGGGGTAACATGAGGGGGAACTTCTTTACTCAGAGAGTGGTGGCTGTGTGAAATGAGCTTCCAGTGGAAGTGGTGGAGGCAGGATCGATTTTAACATTTAAAAGTAAAGTGGATAGGTATATGGACGGGAAAGGGATGGAGGGGTATGGGTCTGAGTGCAGGTAGATGGGACTAGGTGAGAGTAAGTGTTTGGCACGGACTAGGAAGGGCCGAGAAGGCCTGTTTCCGTGCTGTAATTGTTATATGGTTATAAAATGGCCTCCTGAGTTGAGCAAGGACATCCCTGTGATTGAGACAGTGCAGCGTAGGTTCACGAGATTGATCCCTGGGATGGCGGGACTGTCATATGAGGAAAGATTGAAGAGGGCTGGGCTTGTATTCACTGGAGTTTAGAAGGATGAGGGGGGATCTTATGGAAACATATAAAATTATAAAGGGACTGGACAAGCTAGATGTAGGAAAAATGTTCCCAATGTTGGCGAGTCCAGAACCAGGGGCCACACAGTCTTAGAATAAAGGGGAGGTCATTTAAGACTGAGGTGAGAAAAAACTTTTTCCACCAGAGAGTTGTGAATTTGTGGAATTCCCTGCCACAGAGGGCAGTGGAGGCCAAATCACTGGATGCATTTAAGAGGGAGTTGGATAGAGCTCTAAGAGCCAGTGGAATTACGGGATATGGGGAGAAGGCAGGCACGGGTTATTGATTGGGGACGATCAGCCATGATCGCAATGAATGGCGATGCTGGCTTGTAGGGCCGAATGGCCTCCTCCGGCACCTGTTTTCTATTGTGCTATAAAATGTAGTCAGAGACAATAAGACTGGTCGGTGAACTGGGAAGGGGGAGGGGATGGTGAGAGAGAGAGAGAGAGAGGGAAAGCAGGGGTTACTTGAAGTTGAAGTCAATGTTCCTACCGCTGGGGTGTAAGCTGCCCAAGCAAAATATGAGAGGCATCTGAACCTTCCTAGAGAGCGGTTCTAAACTGCTAACTATTTCATTGGAGACCCTCGGGCTATCTTTGATCGGACTTTACTGGCCTTATCTTGCACTAAGATAGTGGAGGTTAAGACGAAGATAAGACACAAAATGCTGGAGTAACTCAGCGGGACTGGCAGCATCTCTGGAGAGAAGGAATGGGTGACGTTTCGGGTCGAGGCCCTTGTTCAGTCTCGGCCTGAAACGTCGCCCATTCCTTCTCTCCATAGATGCTGCCTGTCCCGCTGAGTTACTCCAGCATCTTGTGTCTTCTCTCCCTGTAGCTCATGGCAAGGGTTACTGATGTTTACTGCTGAGGGTTACACAGAAAGCTGGAGAAACTCAGCGGGTGCAGCAGCATCTAAGGAGCGAAGGAGGTAGGCGACGTTTCGGGTCGAGACCCTTCTCCAGACTGCTGATGATGCTGTTAGAAGAGGTGGAGACTGCACAGTAACCCCGCTGGAGTAACTCAGCGGGACAGGCAGCGTCTCTGGAGAGAAGGAATGGGTGATGTTTTGGGTCGAGGCCCTTCTTCTGAAGAAGTGTCTCTCCCCGAAACGTCACCCATTCCTTCCCTCCATAGACGCTGCCCGACCCGCTGAGTTACTCCAGTGTTGCTGTTTGATTCGATTTTGATTTGAGCCGTGTTTCCGTGGAAAATGATGAAGTTTCAGTCCTTAATCCAATTGTGGGTGGTAATCTGCAGCCGGAGTTCGTCCATTTTGTTCGCCAGTGATCGTACGTTGGCGAGGGAAAGGCTAGGAATCGATAAGCCCGTGTGGAGTTAGCTTTAGCTCAGCCCTCAAGCCACCTCGGCGTCCGCGGCGGTGTTTACGTTCGTGGCGCCGTCTGTGGGCGCCTCCGGTCGGCCGAGCTGGCTTGGTATGCACCAGGCACGTGCTGGCAGGTTAGGCAAGGTAGGCAGTGGCTACCCTGACTAAAATTATAAAATAGTATATATAATTTATAAAATATATGTAAAACAAACATAAAATAGTCATAAATAATGAAGGCACAGGATTATTATGCCTCCCTAAGAGATCAATCTCCTAGGGGGACATAATTCTCCCGTGCCTTTCACCAGCAGTACGTTTTAAACGCGGACGTATGTGCTAGTCACGTGCCGTCGACGCTGCTTCAAGCCATCAGTGGGAACGGTCCGCAAAGGCAGCTGGAGCTCTGCCTTTACACTGTGGACCAGTGCATGTGCTGCGTTACGCACCAGCCTACTGCGCATGCGCATGCGCAAGTTTCCTAGCGGGATTTTCAAGGGCGGACAGTGATTACCTGAAGAGTTTCACGAAGCAAACCTTTGCTGCAAACAAAGAGAGAAGAATGGATTTTGTGCACAAATAATATGTTAAGTACATTTTTTTTGGAGCTATATGTTTTTAAATACTTTATTAAGAGATAGGACCTAGTGAAAACAAATAACATGATAAAAGTCGAGGGAACAATCTGCGCATGCGCGGTTTCTACGATTTAAAAATAGCCGACTGACAGTACACCGGGGAGGGAACAGTGTGCGCATGCACGGCTTTCAAGATTAAAAATTGCTCCCTCCCCGGCAGTTTTCAAGATTAAAGATTACTCCCTCCCCAGCAGTTTACCGGTGAGGGAGCAATGTGCGCATATGCGGTTACAAGATTAGGAAAAAGCCGTCTGACGGCTCACCGGGGAGAGAATAATCTGCGCATGCGCGGTTTGCAAGATTTTTAAAAGCCACTGCCTACCCTGGCTGATTACTCACGGCACGTGCCTGGTACGCACCGCTGTTCCGGCTAGTTCAGGAGCGAGACGGAGCTCGCCGGCAAAGATGTCAGAGTTGCAGGAACCGGTGTTCAAAAGCTCCTGTCGGCTGTACGATATGTGCGCAAGACTGAACAGAATTGAGACAAACAAGCAAATTACTGTTAATTCGCAGATCCTAGTAAGACACAGGGCTTCGCGATGTGTTTGAACCGCCATCTTGTGTCGCTCTTCGGTGGTACCTACTTCAGGTCAAAGCCCCGCGAGGCGCCCTCATTAAACGCCCTCAGTCAATTTTGCCTTTGACCCGACAGTGCTGAGGAGGATAAAGGTGACGTTCCTGGACACCATCGTGAGGGTGGAGCACACTGCCGACGGCTCCAGTTCTGGCGTGGCCCTGGAGGTGCACATCAAGAGGTCAGTGGCAGCCATCTTCAAGTACCTCGGTATACGTGATAACACGGTGGCGCAGCGGCAGAGTTGCTGACCCTGGGTTCGATCCCAACTATGGGTGCTGTCTTTACGGAGTTTGCACGTTCTCCCTGTGACCTGCGTGGGTTTCCCCCGAGATCTTCGGTTCCTCCCACACCCCAAAGACTTGCGGGTTTGCAGGTTCATTAGACAATAGACAACAGGTGCAGGAGTAGGCCATTCGGCCCTTCGAGCCAGCACCGCCATTCAATGTGATCATGGCTGATCATCCCCAATCAGTACCCCATTCCTGCCTTCTCCCCATATCCCCTGACTCCGCTATTTTTAAGCGCCCTATCTAGCTCTCTCTTGAAAGCATCCAGAGAACTGGCCTCCACCGCCCTCTGAGGCAGAGAATTCCACAGAATCACAACTCTCTGTTTCCTCATCTCCGTTCTAAATGGCTTACCCCTTATTCTTAAACTGTGTGTGGCCCCTGGTTCTGGACTCCCCCAACATCGGGAACATGTTTCCTGCCTCTAGTGTGTCCAAGTCCTTAACGATCTTGTAAGTTTCAATGAGATCCCCTCTCACCCTTCTAAACTCCAGAGTGTACAAGCCCAGCCGCTCCATTCTCTCAGCACATGACAGTCCCGCCACCCCGGGAATTAACCTTGTAAACCTTGTAAACTACACTACACTGTACTACACTGAACTATACTAAACTAAACTAACGTTTAAGCTTAAGAGGGGTTTCGACCCGAAACGTCACTCATTCCTTCTCTCCAGAGATAGAAACATAGAAACATAGAAAAATAGGTGCAGGAGTAGGCCATTCGGCCCTTCGAGCCTGCACCGTCATTCAATGTGATCATGGCTGATCATCCAACTCAGTATCCCGTACCTGCCTTCTCTCCATACCCCCTGATCTCTTTAGCCACAAGTGCCACATCTAACGCCCTCTTAAATATAGCCAATGAACTGGCCTCAACTACCTTCTGTGGCAGAGAATTCCAGAGACTCACCACTCTCTGTGTAAAGAATGTTTTCCTCATCTCGGTCCTAAAGGAATTCCCCCTTATCCTTAGACTGTGACCCCTTGTTCTGGACTCCCCCAACATCGGGAACAATCTTCCAGCATCTAGCTTGTCCAACCCCTTAAGAATTTTGTAAGTCATGCCATAAAGATGCTGCCTGTCCCGCTGAGTTACTCCAGTATTTTGTGGCTATCTCATAGAAACATAGAAAATAGATGCAGGAGTAGGCCATTCGGCCCTTCGAGCCAGCACCGCCATTCAATGTGATCATGGCTGATCATCCCCAATCAGTACCCCGTTCCTGCCTTCTCCCATATCCCTTGATTCCGTTAGCCCTAAGAGCTAAATCTAACTCTCTCTTGAAAACATCCAGTGAATTGGCCTCCACTGCCTTCTGTGGCAGAGAATTCCACAGATTCACAGCTCTCTGGGTGAAAATGTTTATTCCTCATCTCAGTACTAAAGGTCGTGAAAGTGAGACAGGCCCTTAACCTAAACCAAACTATATCGTAGGGAAAAACGCTAGAGAAACTCAGCGGGTGAGGCAGCATCTATGGAGCAAAGGAATAGGTGCTGTTTCGATTCGAGATTCTCGGTCTGAAGAGGGGTGTCGACCCGAAACGTCACCTATTCCTTCGCTCCATAGATGCTGCCTCACCCGCTGAGTTTCTCCGGGATTTTTGTCTACCTTCGATTTTTCCAGCATCTGCAATTCCTTCTTAAATATAACGTAGGGGCAGTTTACAGAAGCCTATTTACCTACAAACCCATGTCTATATATATAGAGAGTGAGTGTGTGTGTGTGTGTGTGTCTATACCTCTGTGTGTGTGTGTGTCTATACCTCTGTGTGTGTGTGTGTGTGTGTGTCTATACCTGTGTGTGTGTGTGTGTGTGTGTGTGTCTATACCTGTGTGTGTGTGTGTGTGTGTGTGTGTCTATACCTGTGTGTGTGTGTGTGTGTGTGTGTGTGTGTGTGTGTGTGTGTGTGTGTGTGTGTGTGTGTGTGTCTGTGTGTCTATACCTCTGTGTGTGTGTGTGTGTGTGTGTGTGTGTGTCTATACCTCTGTGTGTGTGTGTCTATACCTCTGTGTGTGTGTGTGTGTGTGTGTCTATACCTCTGTGTGTGTGTGTGTGTGTGTCTATACCTCTGTGTGTGTGTGTGTGTGTGTGTGTGTGTGTCTATACCTGTGTGTGTGTGTGTGTGTGTGTCTATACCTGTGTGTGTGTGTGTGTGTGTGTGTGTCTATACCTGTGTGTGTGTGTGTGTGTGTGTGTGTGTGTCTGTGTGTCTATACCTCTGTGTGTGTGTGTGTGTGTGTGTGTGTGTGTGTGTGTGTGTCTATACCTGTGTGTGTGTGTGTGTGTGTGTGTGTGTGTGTGTGTGTGTGTGTGTGTGTCTATACCTCTGTGTGTGTGTGTGTGTGTGTGTCTATACCTGTGTGTGTGTGTGTGTGTGTGTGTGTCTATACCTGTGTGTGTGTGTGTGTGTGTGTGTGTCTATACTTCTGTGTGTGTGTGTGTCTATACCTCTGTGTGTGTGTGTGTGTGTGTGTCTATACCTGTGTGTGTGTGTGTGTGTGTGTGTGTCTATACCTGTGTGTGTGTGTGTGTGTGTGTGTGTCTATACCTGTGTGTGTGTGTGTGTGTGTGTGTGTGTGTGTGTGTGTCTATACCTGTGTGTGTGTGTGTGTGTGTGTGTGTGTGTGTGTCTGTGTGTCTGTGTGTCTATACCTCTGTGTGTGTGTGTGTGTGTGTGTGTGTGTGTGTGTGTGTGTCTATACCTCTGTGTGTGTGTGTGTGTGTGTGTGTGTGTCTATACCTCTGTGTGTGTGTGTGTGTGTGTCTATACCTGTGTGTGTGTGTGTGTGTGTGTGTCTATACCTCTGTGTGTGTGTGTGTGTGTGTGTGTGTGTCTATACCTGTGTGTGTGTGTGTGTGTGTGTGTGTGTGTGTGTGTGTGTGTGTGTGTCTATACCTCTGTGTGTGGGCGTGCGTGCGTGTGTGTGTGTGTGTGTGTGTCTATACCTCTGTGTGTGTGTGGGCGTGCGTGCGTGTGTGTGCGTGCGTGTGTGTGTGTGTGTGTGTGTGTCTATACCTCTGTGTGTGTGTGTGTGTGTGTGTGTGTGTGTGTGTGTGTGTCTATACCTCTGTGTGTGAGTGTGTGTGTGTGTGGGCGTGCGTGCGTGCGTGTGTGTGTGTGTGTCTGTGTGTCTATACCTCTGTGTGTGTGTGTGTGTGTGTGTGTGTGTGTGTGTGTGTGTGTCTATACCTCTGTGTGTGTGTGTGTGTGTGTCTATACCTGTGTGTGTGTGTGTGTGTGTGTGTGTGTGTGTCTATACCTCTGTGTGTGTGTGTGTGTGTGTGTGTGTGTGTGTGTGTGTGTGTCTATACCTCTGTGTGTGTGTGTGTGTGTGTCTATACCTGTGTGTGTGTGTGTGTGTGTGTGTGTGTCTATACCTCTGTGTGTGTGTGTGTGTGTGTGTGTCTATACCTGTGTGTGTGTGTCTATACCTCTGTGTGTGGGCGTGCGTGCGTGTGTGTGTGTGTGTGTGTGTGTGTGTCTATACCTCTGTGTGTGTGTGTGTGTGGGCGTGCGTGCGTGTGTGTGCGTGCGTGTGTGTGTGTGTGTGTGTGTGTCTATACCTCTGTGTGTGAGTGTGTGTGTGTGTGGGCGTGCGTGCGTGCGTGCGTGTGTGTGTGTGTGTCTATACCTCTGTGTGTGAGTGTGTGTGTGTGTGGGCGTGAGTGCGTGTGTGTGTGTGTGTGTGTGTGTGTGTCCACGAGTAAAAAAGGTTGTGAATTAGGTTGTGAAAGAGGGCCAGGCCGTCAATTGTCAAGTATCTCCTCCTTGTATGTTCTGACTGTGTCCCCCCCTGTCTCCCCGTGTTCTGTCTCCACCCCCAGGCTGGATTACTGTGACGAGGCGGTGAAGGACTCGGTCGGCAGCTCGAGGAAGGACCCCATCCCCATTGACATCCACCAACCGCCAGCCTTCGTGCACAAGGTGCTGCAACTCTCCGGGGTGGTCCTACACTACGAGGATGTCCCACAGCAGCGTGCGGACCCCCCAGCCTCGCCCCCTGCACCACAGGTAAGGGCCGTAATACCCCAGGAGTGAGTGGGGGGGGGGGGTCACGGTGGCACAGCGGGTAGAGTTGCTGCCTCACAGCGCCAGAGACCCGGGTTCGATCCCGGCCACGGGCGCTGTCTGTACGGAGTTTGTCCGTTCTCCCCGTGACCTGCGTGGGTTGTCAAAGGTTCTTTATTTGTCACATACGCCAATTGGTGTTGTGAAATGCGGATTGCCATTGCAGCACATAAAAATGAATACAACATAACAATAATATAGACACGTAAACATAAAAAACATCCCCCCACAATGGTTGCCACTGTGAGGGAAGGCACAAAGTCCAGTCCCCATCCCAGTGTCCACCCATAGTCGGGCCTATTGAGGCCTCCGCAGTCGCCTTCACGGAGGCCCAGCTGTTCCAGGCCATTCCTCACACCTGGAACGGCCGCTTCCTTACCCGAGACCGCGGCTTCCGAAGCCTACAAGGCCGCGCCGGATGGAGCTCCCCCACTGGCGATCTCGGCGAGAGATCCGCGATGTTTTTATCGGCGTTCCCAGCATGCCAAGTTCCAGCGCGGCGACCCGGGCAAGGCATCGCCCGCTCCGCTCCGCGATGGAGCTCCAGCGCTGCGCCGCCGCTGCCGAAGCTGTGGTTCTGGCCGGTCTCCTCAGGAAACGCCGCCCCAGGACCACTGGTAGGCCGCGAGGACGGGTCGAAGTTGCAGCTCGGAGACAGGCAGCCTCCCGACCAGGTAGGGACCCTGAAAAGCAGTTCCCCCCCCCACATAAAAAAGACTAGAACTCCAAACACTAAGCACTAAACTAAAGAAAGAGGTGAAAAAACAGACCGCTGCAGGCTGGGCAGCCGTACCCATACAGGACGGCGCTCCCAACCGAGGGCCCGGGATCAACGTTTCCTCCCACACACCAAAGACGTGCAGGTTTGTACGTTAATTGGCTTGGTATCAATTGTAAATTGTCCCTCGTGTGTGTGTGTGTGTGTGTGTGTAGGACAGTGTTAGTGTGCGGGGATCACTGGTCGGCGCGGACTCGGTGGGCCGAAGGGCCTGTTTCCGCGCTGCATCTCCAAACGAAACATGTGGAAAATAAAACACCATTGAACCGACTAACCTGCACGCCCTTGGAGTGTTGGAGGAAACCGGGGAGCCCGGAGAAAACCCACGCCGTCACGTGCAAACTACGCACGGACAGCGGCCGTAGTCAGGATCGAACTAGGAGGTCTGGTGCTGAAGAAGTCCGAAGGGTTTCGGCCCGAAACGTTGCCTATTTCCTTCGCTCCATAGATGCTGAGTTTCTCCAGCATTTTTGTCAACCTACAAACCTGCATGTCTTTGGAGTTTAGTTTAGTTCAGTTTAGAGATACAGCACAGAAACAGGCCCTTCGGCCCACCGGGTCCGCCCAAACCAACACTAACACTATCCCACACACACTAAGGACAATTTACAATTTTTATCGATGCCAATTAACTTACAAACGCATGCGTTTTTGGAGTGTAGGATGAAACCGGAGAAAACCAACGCAGGTCACGGGGAGATCGTACAAACTCCGTACAGACAGCACGTGTGGTCAGGATTGAACCCGGGTCTTTGGCGTTGTGAGGCAGCAGCTCAAACTGTAAAGCTCCTTGCTTAAAACAGCGTTTGACGCGTTGGTTCGGCACGTCCCCAACAACTCTCCCCAACTTCTACAGATGTGCCGTCGGTAGCATTTTATCGTGAAGCATCACAGCACGGTTTTGGAACAGCTCCGTCCGAGACCCGCGAGCAACCGCAGGGAGTTGTGGACGCAGCCCAGACCGTCACGCGCACAAACCAACCTCCCTTCCATCGACTCCATCTACACCTCGCGCTGCCTCGGCAAGGCCGGCAGCATCATCAAGGACCAGTCTCACTCCCTCTTCTCCCCTCTCCCATCGGGCAAGAGGTACAGAAGTGTGAAAACGAACGCACACACCTCCAGATTCAGGGACAGTTTCTTCCCGGCTGTTTTCAGGCAACTGAACCACCCTACCACAACTAGAGAGCGGTGCTGAACTACTATCTACCTCTTTGGGGACCCTCAGACTATCTTTGATCGGACTTTGCTGACTTTACCTTGCACTAAACGTTATTCCCTTATCATGTATCTATACACTCTTAATGGCTCAATTGTAATCATGTGTTGTCTTTCCGCTGACTGGTTAGCACGCAACAAAAGCGTTTCACTGTAGCTTGGTACACGTGACAATAAACTGAACTGAACTGGTGACAGACATAAAAAGCTGGAGTAACTCAGCGGGACAGGCAGCTTCTCTGGAGAGAAGGAATGGGCGACGTTTCAGGTTGAGCCCCTTCTTCAGACTGAAAGTGAGAGATGAGGATGATAATGTAGTGATATATAGAACAATGAATGAAAGATGTGCAAAAAAGGATTCACGTGCACCTCCTCCAACCCCATCTACTGTATCCGCTGTTCCAGGTGTTCCACCGATAAGCGCAGGCTCGGCGATCGTTTCGCTGAACACCTCCGCTCAGCCCGCCTAAACCTACCTGATCTCCCGGTTGCCAAAACCTTCAACTCCCGCTCCCATTCCCACACTGACCTTTCTGTCTACTGCCAGAGTGAGGCCCAGCGCAAATTGGAGGAACAGCCCCTCATGTTTCCGCTCGGGCAGCTCACACCCCCCAGCGGTGTGAACATTGACTTCTCTAACTTCAGACAGCCCTTGCTTTCCCTCTCTCTCCATCCCCTCCCCCTTCCCAGTTCTCCGACCAGTCCGACTGGCTCCGACTACGTTTTATCTCGGTTTGCTTTGTTGTCACCTTCTCCCAGCTACATTTTTCTTAATAAGGTCATAACGAATAAATATAGTATAATTAGGCCATTCGGCCCATCAAGTCTACTCCACCGTTCAATCATGGCCGTTCTATCTCTCCCTCCTAACCCCATTCTCCTGCCTTCTTCCCATAACCTCTGACTAAAGAAGTTCCTCCTCATCTCCGTTCTGAAGTCCCATCCTTTTATTCTGAGGCTGTGTCCTCTGGTGCTAGACTCTCCCACTAGTGGAAACAGTCTACTCCGCCATTCAATCGTGGCTCATATCATAAATGATAGGAGCAGAATCAGGTCATTCGGCCCATCAAATCTACTCCAGCATTTTTTCGTGGCCGATCGATCTCTCCCTCCTAACCCCATTCCCCTGCCTTCTTCCCACACTAATCAAGAATCTGTCTATCTCTGCCTTAAAAATATCCATTGATGGCCTCCATAGCCGTCTGCGGCAAAGAATTCCACAGATTCACCGCCCTCTGACTAAAGAAATTCCTCCTCATCTCCTTCCTAAAAGAACGCCCTTTAATTCTGATCCCCATCCCCTTTGTCCTGTTTTCGCACCTTATACTTCCTTATCTCTGTATCTCCCTCCCCCCCTGACTCTCAGTCTGGAGATAGACACAAAATGCTGGAGTAACTCAGGCAGCATTTCTGGAGAGAAGGAATGGGTGACGTTTCGGGTGGAGAAATCTGAGGAAGGGTCACCCGGAGATGCTGCCGCCCGTCCCGCTGAGTTGCCCCGGCGTTTGTTTGTGTCGGCGCCCTCCGCGCAGAAATAAGTAACGGCGACGAGGGAAGCTGAACCGGCGATCTGCTCTCTCCGCAGCAAACGGAGGAGGGCGCCGGCTCCGGCGAGGACTCGGACCGGGCCCCCGGAGCGGGCAGCGGGACTGCGAAGGGCCGAGCGGCCACCGTGCCGCCCCACCTGGTGCAGATCGGCAGCTGCACGGGCTGCCTGGAGATGACGGTGAAACTCAAGCAGAACGACGCGCTGCCTGGGCCCAAGGTGAGAAATGCTATCAGAACGTACTACAAACTTTACGATAAGTCAGAGACAATTTCCTGATTACTGCCTAATAACTGCGAAAAAATGAATACTAACATTTTGTGTGCCCCCCCAATTAAAATGTGGTTTACGGAAATGACTGAGACCTTGCATTTGGGAAAAATAAGACATCTTAATTGACAAACCAGAATTTTTTGTTCGAATTTGGTTTCCATTTATTGAATTTTTGAAAACATAAAATTGGTTCAACACAAAATCAGGGTTGAAACGTGAGTTTGGGACTGGATGCATAGTTACACTCAACAGTTCCCGGATCTACCTCCATAATCTTGTTATTGGTAGTTTCCTTCTGTGTCTCCTTTTCTTCTGATTTTCTCTTCGGCTTGTACTCGCTAGAATTTAGAAGATTGAGGCGGGATCTCATAGAAACGTACCAAATTCTTAAGGGGTTGGACAGGCTAGATGCAGGAATCGTTAGACCTCATCTGCTCTACACAGTTGCAGCTTGGGACCCATACACAGATAAAAACATTTCATCCATCGAACGTGTCCAAAGACAGGCCGCTCGATTTGTTACTAACACCTACGAGAGAGAAGCGAGTGTCACCAAACTTCTGAATCCTCTGGGCGGGGTGGAACCCTCTCCAAGACAGACGTGAAGCTCACCGTTTGACCTGTTGTTAAATGGTCAGCTAGACATAGATCACAAGACTTACACCAACCCCAAACCAATTGGGAGCAGACGAGGGCATTCGATCCAATTTGTGGTCCCAGCCTCAAAGACAGATGTGGTACAGCAATTCGTTCTTTCCACGCACTATTAAAGCATGGAATATTCTCCACCAAGCGACGGTTCCCCAGCCAGATGCAACTACATTTAACGTGGCACTTTCTTCCCAATAACCCTCTCTGGCTAAACCCCTCCCTTCACCACCTCCAGTTTCAATTCCATTTGGAATATTTTGGAGGACCAAGTAACCAAGAACCAAGGAAGATTGTTCCCGATGTTGGGGAAGTCCAGGACAAGGGGTCACAGTTTAAGGATAAGGGGGAAGTCTTTTAGGACCGAGGTGAGAAAAACATTTTTCACACCGAGAGTGGTGAATCTGTGGAATTCTCTGCCACAGAAGGTAGTTGAGGCCAGTTCATTGGCTATATTTAAGAGGGAGTTAGATGTGGCCCTTGTGGCTAAAGGGATCAGGGGGTATGGAGAGAAGGCAGGTACGGGATACTGAGTTGGATGATCAGCCATGATCATATTGAATGGTGGCACAGGCTCGAAGGGCTGAATGGCCGACTCCTGCACCTATTGTCTATGTTTCTGTGTGTTGTTCTAGGTTCCATGTTTGAAGTTGTTTCCTTAATGGTTTATCCAATGTTGTACTGCATTTGAACAAGGGAAAGCATTTGAATGGAGGTAGTTAGTGTGAACATCTCTTTCCTTGCTATTTTGTTTTTGAAGAAAAAAAATATTTAAGAAATGCTACACTTGTCGCTTTACCTCCCCCCTCGACTCCATCCAAGGACCCAAGCAGTCGTTCCAGGTGTGGCAGAGGTTCACCTGCACCTCCTCCAACCTCATCTACTGCATCCGCTGCTCTAGGTGTCAGCTGCTCTACATCGGTGAGACCAAGCGCAGGCTTGGCGATCGCTTCGGCCGACACCTCCGCTCGGTCCGCAATAACCAACCTGATCTCCCGGTGGCTCAGCAGTTCAACTCCCCCTCCCATTCCCAATCCTATCTTTCTGTCCTGGGCCTCCTCCATGGCCAGAGTGAGGCCCACCGTAAATTGCAGGAGCAGCACCTCATATTTTGCTTGGGTAGTCTACACCCCAGCAGTATGAACATTGACTTCTCCAATTTCAGGTAGTCCTTGCTGTCTCCTCCCCTTCCCAGCTCTCCCTCAGCCCTCTGTCTCCACCTCTTCCTTTCTTCTTCCCGCCACCCCCACCCTCACATCAGTCTGAAGAAGGGTTTCGGCCCGAAACGTTGCCTATTTCCTTCGATCCATAGATGCTGCCTCACCCGCTGCGTTTTTCCAGCATTTTTGTCCACCTTGGACCCAAGGTAACTTTGGTTCAGTGTAAGGTAGACACAAAATGCTGGAGTAACTCAGCGGGGCAGGCAGCATCTCTGGGGAGAAGGAATGGGTGACGTTTCTCCGACGGAATGTCGGCTGTCTGTACGGAGTTTGGCACAAAGTGCCTTCCCTTCCAAGTAACAAGTTTGAATTCAGCTCCTGGCACCATGAGATTCGAGGCTGGGTGCAGGACTAGTGATGCCCAGATGCCAGCACCTCTGGATGGGACCACCCTCCTCCCACACTAAAGCACCAGTGGAGTTTCTGTGCAGTGTCCACCTCTTCTAAAACCCCTGTCCCACACGGTACGAGTTCATTCCAAGAGCTCTCTCTCCCCGAGTTTGCCCTGATTCGAACTCAGAGATTTACGGTAACGGCCGCTCGTTGGTACTCGGGGCTCTCGTGGACATTTTTCATCACGTTGAAAAATCTTCACGAGTCTTCCCGTGCTCACCTGCCGTTAGCGAGTCTTCCCGAGTACCTGCCGTTAGCGCTAAGAGACGTCCCCGAGCTCCGACGTACCCGCTACGTTCATTCTCCGTGCTTACCACGAGTTTGATTTTTTTTTAACTCGGGAGAGCTCTTGGAATGGACTCGTCCCGTGGAACAGGACTTCAACAGCATCATCAGCCGTAAACATTAGCAACCCTTCCCATGAGCTACAGGGAGAGAAGACACAATATGCTGGAGTAACTCAGCGGGACGGGCAGCATCTATAGAGAGAAGGAATAGGCGACGTTTTCGGGTCGAGTCCGAAGAAGGGTCTCGACCCGAAACGTCACCCATTCCTTCTCTCCAGGGATGCTGCCCATCCCGCTGAGTTACTCCAGCATTCTGTGTCTACCTTCGACCTCAACCAGCATCTGCAGTTCCTTCCTACACATTCTGTCCGCTCCAATGCGAAATCTCCTCAAGGTGTGTGCCATGGCAAATTTCTACTTTTCCGGTGCCTTCTTTTCCGTTGCTATGACTACACAGGTAACTAGGAGCAATCTTACACAGACCAAATTGAGCAGATCTTCCAGTCGGAATTCCCATCTTTACTGACGTAGTTGTACAAACAAAGAGATGAGCGTACCAGGTTGACTTGATGGGCCGAATGGCCTCCATCTGATCCAATGACCATGGACACAAGTAATGCTGGAAGATGAAGTGTGTGGGAAAGAACTGCAGGTGCCGGTTTAAACCGAAGATGGACGCAAAAAGCTGGAGTAACTCAGCGGGGCAAACAGCGTCTCTGGAGAGGAGGAATAGGTGACGTTTCGGGTCGAGACCCTTCTTCAGACTGAGAGTCGGGGACTGGGAAACGAGAGATGCAGAGAGATGTAGAACAAATGAATGAAAGATATGTAAAAAAAGTCAAGATGATAAAGGAAACAGGCCATCGTGAGCTGTGGCGTAGGTGAAAACCAGTTACTGACAATGAGACTCAACACGTCGACTTGGATGGAGGGAGAGGGGGGGGATGCAAGCGTTTGAGAAATCAATATTCACACTGCTGATTTGTAAACTTGTGAAATTTGGAGTATTGTGAGCAGTTTTGGGCACCATATCTGAGGAAGGACGTGCCGGCTCTGGAGAGGGTCCAGAGGAGGTTTACAAGAACGATCCCAGGAGTCAGTGGGTTAACCTATGATGAGCGTTTGTCGGCACTGGGCCTGTACTCGCTGGAGTTTAGAAGGATGAGGGGGAGGGGGACCTCATTGAAAGGTACAGAATAGTGAAAGGCCTGGATAGAGTGGATGTGGAGAGGATGTTTCCACTAGCGGGAGAGTCTAGGACTAGAGGGCACAGCCTCAGAATTAAAGGACGTTCCTTTAGAAAGAAGAGGATGAATTTCTTTAATCAGAAGGTGGTGAATCTGTGGAATTCTTTGCCACAGACGGCTGTGGAGGCCAAGTCTTCTTCTTCCGTGTGGCGTGCACGGCCTAAAGTCGTTGGACAACTTGTTCTATTTGATCTTCTGTTTGTGCACTGTGTCAAGTCGATTGCATTTGTCGATACAGGGCGGACCACGTGAAGGTTGCAATCTTCCACCCCGAGGCCAAGTCAATGGCTATTTTTGAAGGAGGGCCTCGACCCAAAATGTCACCCATTCCTTCTCCACAGATACTGCCTGTCCCGCTGAGTTACTCCAGCATTTTGTGTCCAACCATCTCAGTACTAGGTCCTAAGATAGACACAAAAAGCTGGAGTAACTCACGAAGAATCTGTGGGATTCTTTGCCACAGACGGCTGTGGAGACCAAGTCAATGGATATATTTAAGGCAGAGATAGATAGATTCTTGATTAGTGCGGGTGTCAGGGGTTATGGGGAGAAACATAGAAACATTGAAACATAGAAAATAGGTGCAGGAGTAGGCCATTCGGCCCTTCGAGCCTGCACTGCCATTCAATGTGATCATGGCTGATCATCCAACTCAGTATCCCGTACCTGCCTTCTCTCCATACCCCCTGATCCCTTTAGCCACAAGGGCCACATCTAACGCCCTCTTAAATATAGCCAATGAACTGGCCTCAACTACCTTCTGTGGCAGAGAATTCCAGAGACTCACCACTCTCTGTGTAAAGAATGTTTTCCTCATTTCGGTCCTAAAGGAATTCCCCCTAATCCTTAGACTGTGACCCCTTGTTCTGGACTCCCCCAACATCGGGAACAATCTTCCAGCATCTAGCTTGTCCAACCCCTTAAGGCAGGAGAAGGCAGGAGAATGGGGTTAGGAGGGAGAGATAGATCAGCCATGATTGAATGGCGGAGTAGGCTTGAAGGGCCGAGTGGCCTGATTCTTGCTCCTACCACATGACCATAGAAGGTGCTGGTCCTTTGCTCGACATGCTCTGACAGTTGTCGCTTCCTCCCTGCAGTTGGAGGTAGATGGGAAGATGGGATCGCTGCACTTGTTCCTCAGCCCTCACCACATCTCCAACCTGGTCGATGTCCTCAGCACCATCAATCTCTCGGGTAAGTGGCTCCATGTCCCCCGTACAGGTGCTCCCCGCAAACGCAACGGCAGCAACGACCCGCACGCCACTGACCGTCACGTGCGTTAAATGCGTCGTCGACTTGCGATATTTTCGGTTTATCGGAACGTAAACCCCATCGTAGGTCGAGGAGCAGCTAGACCCACGTATCAAAAAGCACGCCCACGCTGCATGGAGATCTCCGTGTAACAGCAGTCCATGAAAGTGCCATCAAATCCAACAGCCCTTCGGCCCTCTAAATCCGTGCCGGCATGGTGGCGCAGCGCCGGAGACCCCGGGTTCGATCCCGACTTCGGGTGCTGTCTGTACGGAGTTTGCACGTTCTCCCCGTGACTTCATGGTGCTCCGGGTTCCTCCCGCATTCAAAGTCATAGTCAAAAGAGTTTATTGTCATGTGTCCCTGACAGGACAATGAAAATCTTTCTTGCATAGCACAACAGAACATAGTAGGCATTGACTACAATTATATACGTAAATACACACATGAATTAATAAATTAATAAAGTGCAAATAACAGATGGAGGGGTATTAATGTTCAGAGTTTTGTCCGAGCCAGGTTTAATAGCCTGATGGCTGTGGGGAAGTAGCTTTTCCTAAACCGGGTTGTTGCAGTCTTCAGGCTCCTGTACCTTCTACCCGAAGGTTGCATTGCAAGGACGTTGCAACGGAGGACATTGCAAGGACGTCCTGGTTTGTAGCCTGAAGAAGGGTCTCGATCCAGCAACATCACCCGTTCATTCTCTCCAGAGATGCTGCCCGTCCCTCTGAGTTACTCCAGCGTTTTGTGTCTATCTTCAGTGTAAACTGGCATCTGCAGTTCCTTCCACAGCCACGCTTGCTTTCTCGGGGCTTGCCTGGGCCTCCATCTTGTACCTCATGGCTTCCATCTCCAATTCCCTACCTCCCAGTTCGGACCCAAGCCGGACTATCCATACCGACTGGCTATCTGCCGCCATACACGGCAATTCTCCCACCGGGCACTGCGATCCACTCTGGCTGCCAAGCGCTGGCACCCGCACGACCTCACGTTGATTCTCCCGAAACTTCGGGCCTCACATTAGCAATTTGAGATTTTAAAAATCAAGTCTGTAATTTATCCCATCAGATAAAGCATAAAAAGAAGTTTAATTTGACACCTAATTCACTTTCATATCTTCAGTATTAAGAAAGTTATGGCCATTTTCATACTCGGAAATTAGCATCTTGTTCCCCATTGCCTTTCCATTGACTTAACACAAAAGCTGTGATCTAGAACAGTCAAAAGCCCATAACTTTCTTAAAAATTAAGAGAACTCAATGAAATTTTCAGTTATTATAGATTGAAGCATTCTGAAACAAATATGGAACAATCTTACTTCGATGACCTGAAATTAAAGCATATAATTAGTTAGTTACCTAATTGTAGCTAATTACAAAATTCAGTTACTAGATCTAAACATCTATCCATTTCTTAAGAAAAGGTTAACATTTTTAAATAGCCTAAATGTCCAAATAACATTCACACAATAATTCACAATATAACATGATTTTTATAAATCTCATTGTCATGAATTTATAGGCCAAATGGAAGGAATTTAGTGTTTAATGCCCGTAAATTAATGGCCATTTAAATCATCTTGCGAGTGGTTGCGGTTGCGGTGAATTTAAACCCCATATCTGCTGGAAAAATACTGCCGGTTCGTATCTTTACACCTTTTCGCAACATGAAATTTTGATTAAAGGCATCCTAAGAAGCAAGTTTATATGAGAAAATAAACGGTGCACCTTGCCTTGTCCCCCAGGTGAGATCCGTCCCGTTGTCGGCGTGGACGGCATTAGAAGATGATTTAAATTTTAATCCTGCTATTAAATTATCCAGTGCTAATTTTAATAAACTTTAAAAAATGGCAGTCGAAGCGATTTTTCTTCTGCAACTAAACAGCCTGTTCAAAATCGATTTGAACAGGCTGAAGAGAAAACGCATTTTAAATGCGCCCCCCTCTCAAAGGCGCCAAAGTCGCGCACACGGGCGGTGACAGAACTGCAGCGCCGCTCAAGGTAAGTTTTGTAACACACCTACTCACATACCCGGACCAGAGGGAAGTGATTCAAAGAGTTTGTGGCCAGGGTGAGAGGGGTCAGAGATGATCTTGCCCGCTCGCTTCCTGGCCCTTGCAGTGTACAGTTCATCAATGGAGGGAAGGTTGCAGCCAATAACCTTCTCTGCTGATCGGACGATTCGCTGCAGCCTCCGGGTGTCGTGCTTGGTGGCCGAGCCAAACCAGACCATGATGGAGAAGGTGAGGACAGACTCTACGATGGCCGTGCGGAATTGGACCATCATTGCCTGTGGCAGATTGTGCTTCCTCAGCTGCCGTGGGAAGTACATCCACTGTTGGGCCTTTTTGACTGTGGAGTCGTCTGTTAACTCACCCGTCCCGTACATGCCTTTATACTTTACAGATATAGCGCACTAACAGGCCCTTCATCTCACCGAGACCGCTCCGACCAGCGATCCCCGCACACTAGCACTATCCCACACACACTGGGGACAAGTTATCATTCTTACCGAGCCAATTAACCTACAAACCTGCACGTGTGGGAGGAAACCGGAGCACCCGGAGAAAAGTCACAGGGAGAACGTGCAAACTCCGTACAGGCAGCACCCGTGGTCGGGATCGAACTCGTGAGGCGGCAGCTCTACCGCTGCGCCACCCTCTGGCACTCTGTGCCACCCGCCAGTGCCACTGCGCCTCTCACTGCCCGTCTCTGCTGCACCCCTGCTCCATTGTGCTGCCTTCTGCCCCTCTGCTCCAAACCACCCTGCCCGTCTGTGTCACATAACACGAGGATTTCAGCACCGGAGTAAAGAGGTTCTTCTGCAGTTGTGCAGGGCTCTGGTGAGACCACATCTGGAGTATTGCGTACAGTTTTGGTCTCCTAATTTGAGGAAGGGCATCCTTGTGATTGAGGCAGTGCAGCGTAGGTTCACGAGATTGATCCCTGGGATGGCGGGACTGTCATATGAGGAGAGATTGAAAAGACTAGGCTTGTATTCACCGGAGTTTAGAAGGATGAGGGGGGGTCTTATAGAAACATATAAAATTATAAAAGGACTGGACAAGCTAGATGCAGGAAAAAAATTCCCAATGTTGGGCGAGTCCAGAACCAGGGGCCACACAGTCTTAGAATAAAGGGGAGGCCATTTAAGACTGAGGTGAGAAAAAACTTTTTTCACCCAGAGAGTTGTGAATTTGTGGAATTCCCTGCCACAGAGGGCAGTGGAGGCCAAGTCACTGGATGGATTTAAGAGAGAGTTAGATAGAGCTCTAGGGGCTGGTGGAGTCAAGGGATATGGGGAGAAGGCAGGCACGGGTTATTGATAGGGGACGATCAGCCATGATCACAATGAATGGCGGTGCTGGCTCGGAGGGCCGAATGGCCTCCTCCTGCACATATTCTCTATGTTTCTATGTCACCCTCTGCCCTGCTGTTTCACCCTCATCTCCAAACCACCCTGCCCGTCCCTGCCACCCTCCTGTCCCACCGCGCCACCCTCAAGCTCTCCGTCCGGGGGAACTCTCCGCGGTCGGTTGTGTACGGATGGTGTTTGTGCCACTCACTGTGTTTCCCTCCCCCCTCCTCTCTTGTGGCAGAGGTGAGTGGGCTGAAGGAGAAGCTGAGCAAGAGCCGGCCCCTGGACCCCGAGGACTTCAAGCTGATCGAGCAGGACCTCAACAAGCAGCTGCACTCGGGCCGGAGCCTGGCGCGGGCCAAGGCCGAGGAGCTGGACTCGCTTGTGGGCCCCGAGACTGCAGGTGAGGGGCGGCTGGGGACCCCGATGGGATGTGGGCCGGCCGGCAAGGGCACCGGTGGGGGGGGGGGGGGGGTGCCAGGTTATCCTATCCCGCCAAATCCGATCGGCGATTCCGATTCCATGGCACCTTACTGCCGGATGTACCGAGGTACAGTCACATCTATTTCAGTACAAGACTCACGCGCACGGATTCATCTCCATACGTTCATAAGTGATAGGAGCAGAGTTAAGTCAAGTCAAGTTTATTCGTCAGATGCACATACGGGATGTGCAGTGAAATGAAAAGTGGCCGTGCCTGCGGACTTTGTGCAAAAAACAAACAAACAAACAAGCAAACGCCCAACAAACTACAAACAGAATCACATGTTCTTTTACATAATAAAATATTGTGGGCGGTATTGAGGTACAGTAACTCTAGTAGAGTTAGTCCCTGGTGAGATAGGAGTTTACAGTCCGAATGGCCTCTGGGAAGAAACCCCTTCTCATCCTCTCCGTTCTCACAGCGTGGCAACGGAGGCGTTTGCCTGACCGTAGCAGCTGGAACAGTCCGTTTCAGGGGTGGAAGGGGTCTCCCATGATCTTGTTGGCTCTGGAGTTGCACCTTCTGATGTATAGTTCCTGCAGAGGGGCGAGTGAGGTTCCCATAGTGCGTTCAGCCGAACGCACGACTCTCTGCAGAGCCTTCCTGTCCTGGGCAGAGCAGATCCCAAACCAGATTGTGTGATGTTTCCGGACAAGATGCTTTCCACAGCCACAGAGTAGAAGCACTGGAGGATCCTCGGAGACTCTCTGAATTTCCTCAATTGCCTGAGGTGGTAAAGGCGCTGCCTTGCCTTACTCACGAGTGCTGCAGCGTGTGATGTCCATGTCAGATCCTCAGAGATGTGGACTCCCAGGTATTTAAAAGGCTCACCCTATCCACAGTATCCCCATTTATCCTCAAATTCGGCCCATCAAGTCTACTCCGCCATTCAATCATGGCTGATCTATCTCTCCCTCCTAACCCCATTCCCCTGCCTTCTCCCCATAACCCCTAACACCCGTTCTAATCAACAATCTATCTATCTCTGCCTTAAATATATCCACTAACTTGGCCTCCACAGCCGTCTGTGGCAATGAGTTCCACAGATTCACCACCCTCTGGCTAAAGAAATTCCTCCCCCTCTCCTTTCTGAGGGGAGGTCCTTTCATTTCTGAGGCTGTGTCCTCTGGTCCTAGACTCTCCCACTAGTGGAAACATCCTCTCCACATCCACTCTATCCAGGCCTTTCACTATTGGGTACGTTTCTATGAGGTTCCCACCCCCCCCCCCATCCTTCGAAACGCCACCCTCGTAGACCTCCTCTGTTTAGCTTAAGATAGGCACAAAATACTGGAGTAACTCAGCCTCAGCGGGTCAGGCAGCATCTCTGGAAGAAAGGAGATTTTGGGGTTGGAACACTTCTTCAGACCTGACAGGCTCAATAGACAATAGGTGCAGGAGTAGGCCATTCGGCCCTTCGAGCCAGCACCGCCATTCAATGTGATCACGGCTGATCATCCCCAATCAGTACCCCGTTCCTGCCTTCTCCCCATATCCCCTGACTCCGCTATCTTTAAGAGCCTTATCTAGCTCTCTCTTGAAAGCAGCCAGAGAACCGGCCTCCACCGCCCTCTGAGGCAGAGAATTCCACAGACTCACAACTCTCTGTGAGGAAAAAGTGTTTCCTCGTCTCCATTCTAAATGGCCGACCCCTTATTCTTAAACTGTGTGTGTGTGGCCCCTGGTTCTGGACTCCCCCCAACATCGGGAACATGTTTCCTGCCTTTTCTAGCGTGTCCTAACCCTTAACAATCTTATATAGAAACATAGAAATTAGGTGCAGGAGTAGGCCATTCGGCCCTTCGAGCCTGCACCGCCATTCAATATGATCATGGCTGATCATCCAACTCAGTATCCCGTACCTGCCTTCTCTCCATACCCTCTGATCCCTTAGCCACAAGGGCCACATCTAACGCCTCTTAAATATAGCCAATGAACTGGCCTCAACTACCCTCTGTGGCAGAGAGTTCCAGAGACCCACCACTCTCTGTGTGAAAAAATTTCTTCTCATCTCGGTCCTAAAGGATTTCCCCCTTATCCTTAAGCTGTGACCCTTGTCCTGGACCTCCCCAACATCGGGAACAATCTTCCTGCATCTAGCCTGTCCAACCCCTTAAGAATCTTGTAAGTTTCTATAAGATCCCCTCTCAATCTCCTAAATACTAGAGAGTATAAACCGAGTCTATGCAGTCTTTGTTCATAAGACAGTCCTGACATCCCAGGAATCAGTCTGGTGAACCTTCGCTGCACTCCCTCTATGGCAATAATGTCCTTCCTCAGATTTGGAGACCAGAACTGTACGCAATACTCCAGGTGTGGTCTCACCAAGACCCTATACAACTGAAGTAGAACCTCCCTGCTCCTATACTCAAATCCTTTCGCTATGTTTCAATGTCTGTGCTGTCTGTACGGAGTCTCGAAGTCAGGATCGAATCCAGCGGTGGAATTGCTGCCTCACAGCGACCGGAAGATATCGGAGATGTCTTGGATCAGCGATGGATCATTATATGTTTCAATGAGATCTCCTCTCATCCTTCTAAACTCCAGAGTGTACAAGCCCAGTCGCTCCATTCTCTCAGCGTATGACAGTCCCGCCATCCCGGGAATTAACCTTGTAAACCTACGCTGCTGCACTCCCTCAATAGCAAGACTGTCCTTCCTCAAATTCGGGGACCAAGTTACGGGTGGTTTAGTTTATTGTCCCGTGTACTGAGGTACAGGTGAAAAGCCTTTTTGCCGCGTGCTATCCAGTCAGCAGAAAGACAACACGTGATTACAATCGAGCCGTCCACAGTGTACAGACACAGGATAAATGGAATAATGTTCGGTGTGAAATATCTTTAAAGTCCAATAGATGAGTTTGGTTTATTGTCACGTGTACTGAGGTACGGGGGTCAAAGCCTTTTTGGTGCGTGTCATCCAGCCAGCGGAGGGACCGTCTCTCTGGAACTTCCCCTCATGGTCCGCTCTGTTCCTCTCCCCAGCCCCGTCCGACATGTTCTTCTCCATGGCCCCCATGAGCAGCAGCGTCACCTCCGTGCAGTCCAGCAGCGAGCTCTCCGACGTGGATCTGGACGGCTCCATGTGCAGCGATCGCAGCGCCTCCCCACTACAGCATCCCTCAATGGGCACGGGGGTGAGTAAACCGCAGCGGGGAGGGGGGGGGGATAGGGGGGGAGTGGGCAGAGGGGGGAGGGGGGAGCGGGGTGGGGGAGTGGTGAGAGGGTGGGGCGGGAGAGTCAGGGGACGGGGAGGGGAGAGTGGGGGAGGGGTGAGGGGGGAGAGAGTGGGGGAGGGGGGAGAGGGTAAGGGGGAGAGAGGGGGGGCCGAGAGGGGGAGGGTGTGAGAAGGAGAGGGGGGAACTGGGGAGCGGGGGAGGGGTGAGAGGGAGCGGGGGAGGGGTGAGAGGGAGAGGAGGGGAGAGAGTGGGGGAGGGGTGACGGGGAGGGGGGGAGTGAGAGGGGAGAGAGAGTGGGGGAGGGGGGGAGAGAGGGGGGAGGTGAGAGGGAGAGAGTGGGGGGAGGGGTGAGGGGGGTGCGGGGGGGATAGAGGGGGAGGGGGGGAGAAGGTAAGGGGGGAGGGGGAGGGGGGGGGGGGCGAGAGGGTAAGGGGGAGCGGGGGAGGGGAGGGGGGGAAGCATATAAATCATCTTTATCAGGATGTGTCACAGCACTTGTAGGAAAGGACGGCAGATGCTGGTTTAAATATAGAAACATTTACAATTCTTAAAGGATTGGATAACTAGATGCAGGAAAAATGTTCCCGATGTTGGGGGAGTCCAGAACCAGGGGCCACATAGTTTAAGAATAAGGGGTCGGCCATTTAGCACTGAGATGAGGAAAAGCTTTTCCACCCAGAGAGTTGTGAATCTGTGGAATTCTCTGCCACAGAGGGCAGTGGAGGCCGATTCACTGGATGTTTCCATGAGAGAGTTAGATTTAGCTCTTAGGGCTAACGGAATCAAGGGATATGGGGAGACAGAGGAACGGGGTACTGATTGTGGATGATCAGCCACGATCACATTGAATGGCAATGCTGGCTCGAAGGGCCGAATGGCCTACTCCAGCACCTATTTCTCTATGTTTCTATGTATCTAAATGGAAGATAGACACAAAATGCTGGAGTAACTCAGCGGGATAGGCAGCAACTCTGGAGAGAAGGAATGGATGACGTTTCAGGTTGAGCGCAGTCTGTGGAAGGGTCTCGACCCGAAACATCGCCCATTCCTTCTCTCCAGAGATGCTGCCTGTCCCGCTGAGTTACTCCAGCATTTTGTGTCTACATTTCCGTCGCAGCAGGGTTTGGGAACAGCTCCATCCAAGAACGCAAGACGTTGCAGCGAATTGTGGACGCAGCCCAGACCGTCACACAAACTAACCTCCCTTCCACTGACCCCATCTACACCTCACGCTGCCTCGGCAAGGCCGGCAGCATCATCACGGACCAGTCACACCCCCGGCCACTCTCCCCTCTCCCAACGGGCAAAAGGTACAGAAGTGTGAAAACGCACACCTCCAGATTCAGGGGCAGTTTCTTCCCGGCTGTTATCAGGCAACTGAACCATCCTACCACAACCAGAGAGCGGTCCTGAACTACTATCGACACCACTGGTGATCCATGGACTATCCTTGATCGGACTTTGCTGGCTTTATCTTGCACTAAACGTCATTCCCTTAATACCCCTGCCCCACGGTACGGGTTCATTCCAAGATCTCTCCCCGAGTTTGCCCTGATTCGAACTCGGAGATTTACGGTAATGGCCGCTCGTCGGTACTCGGGGCTCTCGTGGACATTTTTCATCACGTTGAAAAATCTTCACGAGTCTTCCCGTGCTCATCTGCCGTTAGCGAGTCTTCCCGAGTACCTGCCGTTAGCGTTACGAGCCGCTAAGAGACGTCCCCGAGCTCCAACATACCCGCTACGTTCATTCTACATGCTTACCACGAGTTTGTTTTTTTTTAAAACTCGGGAGAGCTCTTGGAATGAACGACAGGGCTTTTATCCTGTATCTGTACACTGTAAATGGCTCGATCGTAATCATATATTGTCCTTCTGCTGACTGGATAGCACACAGCAAAAGGTACATGGGACAATAAACTACACTGAACTCAGTGAGGGGGGGAAGGGGGAACCTCTGAGAATCTCCCCCCCCCCCCCCCTTCCCACTCCTCGCTACCCGGTGGTTTGTGGAGGTCCCGGGGGGGGGGGCAGGGTGGTGCAGTGGGTAGAGCTGCTGCCTACACAGCGCCAGAGGCCCTGGGCCTCCTCCATGGCCAGAGTGAGCAGCACTTCATATTCCGCTCGGGTGGCCTGAACATTGACTTCTCCGATTTCAGGTAGTCCCTGCTGCCTCCACCCCTTCCCAGCTCTCCTCAGCCCTCGGCCTCCTCCTCTTCCTTTCCACTTCCTGCCCCCCCCCTCCCCCACCCCCCACCCTCAATCAGTCTGAAGAAGGGTTTCGGCCCGAAACGTCGCCTATTTCCTTCGCTCCATAGATGCTGCGGCACCCGCTGAGTTTCTCCAGCATTTCTGTCTACCTTCGATCCCGGCTACGGGCGCTGTCAGTACGGAGTTTGCACGTTCTCCCCGTGACATGAGTGGGTTTCCTCCGCGATCTCGTGGGTGAATAGGCTGGGTGCAAGTGTAAATTGTCCCTGGTGTGTGTAGGATAGTGTGCTGGTCGGGGCGGACACGGCGGGCCTTGTTCTGCGCTGCATCTCTAAACCACACTGCACCTCTGTAAGATCGCCCCTCATCCTCCAGCGCTCCAGGGAATAGAGACCCAGCCTGCTCAGCCTCTCCCCTGTAGCTCACACACCCTCGAGTCCTGGCAACAGTGTCAGTATTGGCCAGGCACAAGGAGGAAACATAGAAACATAGACAACAGGTGCAGGAGTAGGCCATTCGGCCCTTCAAGCCTGCACCGCCATTCAATGTGATCATGGCTGATCATCCAACTCAGTATCCCGTACCTGCCTTCTCTCCATACCCCCTGATCCCTTTAGCCACAAGTGCCACATCTAACGCCCTCTTAAATATAGCCAATGAACTGGCCTCAACTACCCTCTGTGGCGGAGAATTCCACAGACTCACCACTCTCTGTTTTCCTCATCTCGGTCCTAAAGGAATTCCCCCTTATCCTTAGACTGTGACCCCTTGTTCTGGACTCCCCCAACATCGGGAACAATCTTCCAGCATCTAGCTTGTCCAACCCCTTAAGAATTTTGTAAGTTTCTATAAGATCCCCCCTCAATCTTCTAAATTCCATCGAGTACAAGCCGAGTCTATCCAATCTTTCCTCATATGAAAGTCCTGACATCCCAGGAATCAGTCTGGTTATCATCCCAGGAATCAGGAATCAGGAGGTTATGACACTGGGGCAACGCTGTGGCGGGAATGTCTAGAGAGGTCATGTGTCGTTCCGAGGGCCGCCACGCTAACGGGCTTCTCTTCCCGCAGTTTGCGATGGGCTCCCCCCGGCAGCACGGCAGCTCCTTCATCCCCCCCACCATCCCCAACCTACAGGGCACCAGCAGGCAGCAAGGTGAGTGCGCGTGGCAAAGGGCTATACCTGTCCCTGTGCTGTACGGGGTGGGGGGGGAGAGGGAGCGGTAGGGAGAAGGGGCGTCCATCGCTAAAGCCGCCAGCCCGTTCCCCTCAGGGTTAGAACACGCGGGGAGAGTGGAAGAGGGGTGGGGAGTGGGGGGGGGGGGGGAATGAGAGGGAGGGGGCGCCCATCACTTCACCCGCCGACCTGTTACCTCGGGGTTGGAAGAGATGGAGGAGGGGGGGAGGATGGAAGGCGGGACGGATTGTGAGGCGAGAGGAGAGGAGTTGAGAGGGAAAGGATGGGTGGGGAGGGGAGTGGAGGAGGACGGGGGGAGGTGGGTAGAGGGGGAGGAAGCGGGGGGGGGCGGAGGATGGAAGGTGGGACGGATTGTGAGGCGAGAGGAGAGGAGTTGAGAGGGAAAGGGTGGGTGGGGAGGGGAGGTGGGAATGGGGGAGGATGGTTGGGAGGTTGGAGGTGGGGAGGGTTGAGGACGTGGGGAGGGGTGAGAAGGTGGGGAGGGGGGGAGGGGTGTGAGGAGGTGGGGGGGGGAGGGGTGGGGGGGGTGGGGAGGGGTGAGGAGGTGGGGGAGGGGTGAGGAGGTGGGGAGGGGGTGGAGGGGTGGGGAGGGGTGAGGAGGTGGGGAGGGGTGAGGAGGTGGGGAGGGGTGAGGAAGTGGGGAGGGGGTGGAGGGGTGGGGGAGGGGGGGAGGGTGAGGAGGGTGGGGAGGGGTGGAGGGGTGGGGGAGGGGGGGGGAGGGGGTGGGGAGGGGTGAGGAGGTGGGGAGGGGGGGAGGTGAGATGGTGGGTAGCATGGGGAACAAGCCCCTATGGCTAAACCTGCCCCCCCCCCCCCGTTCCCTCTCTCCCCAGGTAGGGCGCAGCAGCCCCCGCCCCTGGAGGGGGTAAAGACGGACGTGCTGCTGAAGCTGAGCCTGGGGGGCCTGACTGCCACCGTGCTGCACCTGGAGCCGCTGCCGGGGGGGCCCCACGGCGGAGCCTGCACCCAGCGGGGGCCCCCTCCACGCTGGGGCCAACCTCCACGCTGGGGCCAACCTCCACGCTGGGGCCAACCTCCACGCTGGGGCCCCCCTCCACGCCACTGCCCGGCACTACTACACGAGCTGGCCTACTTCAAGGACAGCATCTTCACCGACAGAGACTTCAGCCACTTGAGGGCCCACTTCGAGAAGGCCTGCCCCCAGAGTAACCTGAGGTTACACCAGTCGACACGCTGTCTCGCGGGCTCAGAGTCCCAAACTGGCACAAATTCCAGGAAGCGGGGACTGCAGATACTGGTTCACATCAAAGATAGACACAAAAGTTGTGGAGTAACTCAGCGGGACAGGCAGCATCCGTGGAGAGAAGGAATGGGCGACGTTTTCGGTCGAGTCCTAGATAATATAGATATTTTGCAGATTCACCACCCTCTAACAAAATAAATTCCATTCTCATTCCTTCCTAAAGGTACATCCTGTTATTCTTGAGGCTGTGCCCTCTGGTCCTAGACTCTCCCACTAGTGGAAACATCCTCTCCACATCCACTCTAATCGGGCCTTGCACTATTTCACTTTGAAACTATTAAGTTTCAATGAGGTCCCCCCTCCTCCT